>CM029015.1:91728952-91981452 GCA_016801055.1 Panax notoginseng | reverse complement strand
ATCTATCCATATTGGGTGTTGATTTGTTTGGAAATCAAAAGAAAAGAAAAATAATTTTTTTAGTTTATAAAAACTTTAACTTTTATGTACTTTGGATTTCTACTGTTTTTAATCTACACCTTCTTTTTACGACCCGTCAAAGAGGGGTACTAGATGTATATGTTATCTAGTAAATCCAAGTGGTAGCACTCAAAAATGTTGAGTTTTCAAGCCGTAGTGGCTAATTTAGCCAAAATAGTCCCGTTTTTCTAACAAAATTAAAGACTGTTTTGGAACAGTTTCTGTCAGGGGCAGTTTCGTCACTTTTATTACCTTCAAAAATTTTGGAAACATTTGGGATAACAATATGATCAGTTTTCTAAATTGTATCGAAAAGTGGCGATTTTTGGATATATAGAATGAGAGTTATGGATTTTACGCGAAAAGACTATTTTAAAAGTAAACTCGAATACCTCTTTGTGGTTAACTCAGAAAATTGTACAATTTTTACTAAGAGTACATATACATAACAGGAGCATACCCTGTAAGTTTCGGAATGGTTGGATAAAAACACAGTTTATGATAAATGTCGCAAAATCTGACTGTTCTGTCCATTTGAAAAATAGTAAATAAATTTTAAAAATTCTGAAAAACATGTATGTTCAATATGGAACTATATTCTGCCCAATCCCAGAAAAGAAAATGTTTTGAAACTGATTTTCTATTTTTCGTGGAAATGGTTTAGTTATGAACAAATGAATTAAATTAGTTATGTGATGTTGAAATTTTGGAATCATGGCTTGAAAACTCTAAATAGAGTATGTGCAGATTTTTGATAGAGGTTTTGGTCATTGGTGATGAAATCTTATTTGTATGTCATTTTTAAAATGATTAAATGTATTAATTAGTAAAGTGTAAATAATTAAAATAAATTATTTATAAGTTTAGTAAATGATTAAAATATTATTAAAAGATTAATAATATTAGATAAAGATATTATTAAGATATTAATAACATTTTGATTAAAGTGTTATTAAATCATTGATTTATAATATTATTTAATGACTAATAATATTCGTAGATGAATTTAATATTATTAAATAATTAATAATATTAAATGGAGCTTAAAAGAGAAGTTAAGTTATTAATTGGACATTCAATATGTCATATTGAATGTATAGTATGATGCATTGGAAATTTAATATGTTGGATTGGAAAATAGCTTGCTGAATTAGTGAATTCAGTTTGCTGGATTATAAAACAGTTTGTTGGATTGTAAGTCAATTTGAATCTAGGTTGCTAGATTTGAGATTAGTTTAATCCAGTTTGCTGGATTGAAAAACAGTTTACCAAATTGAAGAATAGTTTTAATCCAGGCTGCTGGATTGATATGTTTAAATAAACCAGATTATAATATTAGAATTTAGCCTACTAGATTGTAGAAAAGAATTTATAATATGAAAGATTAAGTGTTAAATTATAATGTATATGATATAGTTATTAAAGAATTATCAAAGCACGATAATAATACTAATGTGTTAGGATGTTTTCTAATATTTGATTTTTGTGATTAAGTGTTAGATAATCTATAGACAAAGTAATAGTATTATGAGCTAACATGTATGATAAGCTAATTGAATGATCAATCTTATAATTGATAGGTCTTTCATGAGAGATTAAATTAGATTGCTTAGCGGTAATCAGCGGTACATGCAAATTTCCCTAACTCAAACTTGAGTCGTATGTTCAAAGCATGTTAGTGAATGATTATTGTTGATTATTCACATCTATATTGATTATTGATTCGCACTTAGTGCATGTTGCATATGTTCATCAGGTATGAAAGGCTGATCACCTTCTTTACCCTATAGTTCAGTTCAAGTGTTCATGGTCATTGTTAATCTCCAAATATTATTGATTCAATCATTTAATTATTGAAACTTGATTCATGTTATTTCACAATTATTATATTATTGAAAACTTGAAAGCTTATTCTTTCTCTCCAATCATGATATATCTTCATTGTATTTAAAACTTGCTAGAAAAATTTGTTGCTCACCCTTGTAATATCATGATAACATCTTCAGATTTAGGCGAAGGCTTGAATAAAGGCAAAGGCAAAGGAAAATTCCGGAATTGGACTGTTATACAGTTACAATTGTAAAGGTTTTTGATGCAAATGACATTATAAGTCATGTAGGATATGAATGTGTGAGGACCTAAAATTTTTAAATAATTCCAATTTTATGAAAAAAAATTTATTATTTAATATTGATATTGATTATTAATATTGTGTTGAGTATCTGTGATACGAGTTTAGTAAAATGGTCAAACTGTGTATTGACTGAGTAATATGAGTGAAGTGATGTTAAACGGCTAATGAAAACCCTAACCCTAGTTACGGATAGGGATTCGATAATTAATACAATGATTGTGTTTGTGTTTAGGAGTATGTGTTTGTATAGTATAGAGTTGATGATCAATGATTGGTCAGATAAGGTATAACCTTAGTAAACCTTAATGTGGATTAAAAATCCTAATCTACAGTTAGTAAACCCTAACGAACAGTTAGGAACCTTAATTATATTTCGAGAAACCCTAATTTTTGATTCGGGAACCCTAAACCGTAATTAACAAATCCTAATTGAGATTATCAAGCCCTAAGGGTTAAAATTAAAGGAAATCATGTCAAATGACTAGAATACCCTTAAAATCATGAGAGAAATTACCAAAATACCCTTTTAGAGGCAAAATGACCAAAATACCCTTTACTTAAGTTTTAAGTTAAGAGATTTTCTAGATTTAGTGAATCACCAATGTTGGATAAGACCATATGCTCTAAATCTATACAATATCTGATCTTATATGACACCGATACCAACTTATAGATTCATTGCATCAAAGATTAGGAAGATTAAAGAGAGAGAAAGTTCAAAACAAAAGCTCATTTGTTCTCCAACACTTAACCAACTGCTTCTCTCTCTAAAGCCACGAAATATAGAAGTATTTCAGTCTCTAACCAAGTCCCTAACACATCAAGATCAGTGTAGAAAGCCAAGAATAAAAACTTGTTCAAGAGAGGTATAAACCCTAACCTATGTTTAATCTTGTACGCTAAGATAAAAGTTGTGTTTATGTGTTTAAATTTATGTTATAAGATGTTATTTAGTGATCCATGATGTTATATCATAGATCCATAACATCAAAGTGCTCAAAAATTAAGTTTTTAAAATAGTCAAGAACCCTAGTTTTATGGTTTGACAACCAAATGTCAGAGGCCATAAATCTAGATTTGTTTATGATTTATCTTGTTTGATGTAATAGACTTGTAGTATGCTATGTGGGAAGTAATCTAGAAGTGGAATCATGCTCATAGCATGTCCAGATTCCAAGTTATTGATGGTCAAAGTGGGTTAACTGACCATGACTTTGTGTTTCTGGGTAACCTAGAAATTACCAGATGGGTCTGACAAGATTTTGTTGAGCTTGAATGTGACACCCTCAAATCTGGATACTTCATTCTCACAAGATTTGGTGTTCACTATATAAACATTCATTTCTAACTACCCAAATAAAATAAAATTTAACAATAAACCTTCCCATTAAAGGATTACATCAATAAGTTCAATAAAATCTCCCAAGTTATCTAACATTTAAATACAAACATCAAGTGTGAAAAATTAAATAATTACATCTCAACAATTAAAACAAAGTCTGACAATATAGAAATCAACAGATTTACAAGTCTTCAACACTTGTTCATCTTTCCTTTTCCTTTACTGCTGGTAGGTTCGTCGACCTTCTCAACTTTAGCTGTAAATATTATATAAGCAAGAGTAAGTAAACAAATGCTCACTTGAAGTGACAATGAATAAAAATATAATAACAACTGCCAAATGAATAGGCTCAATAAAACTGAATAATATTCTCTATCAATGATAATCAGGAACATAATTTGAAATATATGTATCTGAGGGTCACAAGACCACGAACTATGTCCAAAATTATAAGTATTCTTTCAACTTAAACCTAAACAGTCATAAGACTGTAGGGACTTCTTGTACTTACCGGGATCAGCCCTTCGTACAATGTATTATTCACAAACATCTAAATGCTTATGCGTAAATAATCCCCTATAATAGGGTTGTTCATCTCAGTTTTAATTTACGAGTCCGCACCAAAGGAAGTTTGGTTTGGATAAGCTTTCAGGAAATTTTGAGTTCAACGAACATTAACTAAGGATTAGTTGAATCAATATAGTTTGATATCACTTCAAGTACTCGATTACAATATGATATGAAATATTCATGAATTATAAGTGAATCAACATTATACATCGAAATCATGATTTAGAAATGAACTAAAAAGCATATGCATTGAATATTATAACAAACCTTGCTTGAACAATAATAAGTTAAGGCTATTAGTCTTACTCAATAAAAGAAGTGAGTTAATGAACATGCATGATTAATAACAAGTTGAGGAATAAAACTTTCTCAACATAAGAACAGAATTTAGGAACTTGCGTTATAAGAAACAAAATTAAAGATAGGAACCCTTCTCAAAGTAAGAGTTAGGTTAAAGAGTTTACATGAACATAATCAAGTTAGATCAGATATAAAAGTAGGTTTAGGAACTTGCTCAATACATCAACAAGGTTTAAGCATGTAAGACCCAAACTTATTAATGAATAAAATCAAATTTTCTCTAAATACTATTGTGAATAATAAGGTGTTAATTTGATATAATGCTTTGGTTATAGGTGAAATGTGCAAATTTTACAAAATAAGCAAGTGGCTATAAAATATTTATTTGCTGTCGGGGAATATTCGTTTGGTCGTGTAATATTCTTTCTGTCGGGGAATATTCGTACGACGGCGCAGCCTTGTGTGGGCCCCATAATGGAAAGCAATTGGATGAAGAAAACGACGAGTATAAGTTGTTTATAAATAACGGCGTAGTTGTTACCGTTAATACTGTTGGAATACCCGGTGGTTAAAATACAGTAGCACACGGTATTGCACCAATTATTGATTCTTACGTAAGAAGGCACTACTCAATAATTGTTACAGTAGTTACTGTTCAATATTTTATTTTATTGATTCAATAATTGCTGCGTTGATATTTTATATTATTGTTGTTTCAATAATTGTTGCTGCACAGTGTTTTCCATTATCAGATCAATAATTCATATTATTTGAATAATATTATTAGATAGCAATATTGGCAATGTCTAGAAAGTTCTGTCTAAGGAGAAGTTTGGTCATCTAATTACGCGTCAGTAAGGAGAAATCCTTATTGGAAAACCCCCTCTTTCCTGGGAACGGCCTGGTTGTCATAATTGTGATTCTGTAATATTATTTGTGAATAATTAATTATTGATTTATATGATAAGAAAATATTTATTTTATGTGGATATAATTGATGGATATATTTATTTTATGTGAAGGAATTAATGTTGAGGTATTTTTGTCGGAATGGATGTATTAAAAATTAAATCACTGTTCTTAAGATATATTGCGTGAGTTATAATTTTTAATATGACCGTTGGATCGTTGTGATTTTTGGATATGTTATACATATATAAGTTGAGTATATGTCCACAAATTTTGAACCGTTAAAAATGAACGTATAATTTGTTATGAATTTTAAGAGGTGAATGATTCGGAAATTAGGTTTATAAATGATTTTGGTAGAAAATTCTAGAATTGAGTGGGCCCCACTTTAGGTTGGTGAGAAATGTGTTGTAATTTTTATTCAAATGTGGTGGGTGGGAATAGTAGCAGGTAAAGCCATTAGGTTGCAGGTCAAGTCTGTTTTGGCGTGCTAACATTTTTCTATAAATAAAGGGCTAAGTTAGAATTGAAAATCACACCAGAATTCATAAGTTTTCTCTTTCTCTCTCTATATTATCGAGCGTATTTTGTGAGTATTTAGATACTTTGTGAGTTTTTATTTATCAGTGCAAGTTTCCTTCAGCCTTATACTGTTATCTTGAGGTAAGGGATGTTATTTTCTTCTTAAATGATATTATTTTCTTTAATATCATTATGCCGAAATATTGGTTTGAACTTTTTATCAAATTTAGAACTTTTTGTGTCGGGTTTACTATTCACGTATACGGCACTATACACGTATACAACACTATTCACAAATACGATACTATTCACCAAAAAATAAAATTTTTCCTTTTTGTCCAAGATGTCTATTATGGTTACTATCTTTGATTGTATCCATATTTTGATTTATTTTTGAATTCTACTTCACAATTGGTTGTTATGGAGTATTATTGCACTTGGATAAACTGTAATATGAATCCATAATATTTGTCCTTCTGTCTCATTGGGTTCGTTTTTTTTAAAATATTTTTCATCATCCTCAGTCCTAAATGATGATATTATTGAATATCTTTGGCCTGTAGTGCAAAGATGAATGATTAACTGATGAATATCTTTGGCCCGTAGTGCAAAGATGAACAAGTGTTGAGATGAACATGACCGACTGGTGATACAAATTAATATCTTTGGTCTATAGTGCAAAGATTAATATTTGATTAAAGATAATTATTGATTGTTGTTACAGGGATAAAATATTGATGATGGACTTTTAAATCTTAGAAGATAGTAGAACTCATTCTCTACTTGACTCTTTTAATGGTTTGTTGTTTCCGCTGCAGTTGTTGATCTAAAACTTGTTGTCTATTATATTTTATCAGATTTTTCCCTGTTAAAGACTAATGATAAGTTGTTGTATATTATCTTAGTCATAATATTCTTTACTGGGCTAGTTGAGCTCACTCTTTTCCTTTTTGTTCCATTTTTCTCAGGAGGCAAGAATATAGCGGGAACTAGTCGGGGTGTGGAGTGATATTTCTAGTCAGTGGTGTTAGCAGTCCTCACTATGTTATTAAATAGTGTTTCAATAATTGTAATGAGGACTTATTTGAGTATGGATATTGTCTAGAAGACAATATTTGTATTTAAATTCACAGTATTGTGTTGTCGTATTTTGCGCGACAAGTGTTTGAATAAAGTTGTATTTGTTTCTGTACCATGTATTTGGTGACTCAGAATGAGTGATGTATACCTATTTTGGGGGCGTCACAGTTGGTATCAGAGCTTAAGGATATGGTATGTGGCGGAGATCGGGGAATAGAACTAGGAGGGGAGAGACGAGTAAATCCTTCGCTAGTGTGTCCTACCTAAGCTTATTTGTTGGTTGGTCATAATATAGGGATATTATGTGATATGTTAATTTATTTAATTAACCCTTGTTTTATGGTAGTATTTGAGAATGGCAGCCGAGAACGTTAACAATGGAGTATATGAGACTATGGAACAACCTTTAGTCACAAACCAAGAGAACGTGCAACAGGAAGGCAATATACCTCTTGTAAACAACGTTACCGAGGAAACGATGAATGATGGAATGTTTAGGAGCTTTTTGCAGTTCACGCAAAATCAGACGAGGGAAACTCGTGCGCAGAATACGGGTGGAAATGATAACAACGCGCGATTTGTCACGGCCAAGCAGTTCAAAGAGTTGGGACCACCAGACTTTCAGGAAAAGCCGGAGATCAAGGCGAAAACGTGGGTCAAGCAAATTACCAAGATATTTGATGTCTTGGGATGCACGGAGGAACAGAAGGTTCCATTCGCCACCTTTATGTTCCGCGGCGAGGCAGACTACTGGTGGGAGTCTGTGAAGCGTACCCAGCTTGACGCATTCAACATGTCCTGGAAAATATTTCAAAAACTGTTTAATGACAAGTACTTTCCTGAAAGTATTCGTCATATGAAGGAGGTAGAGTTTATTAGACTGGAACAAAATAACATGACGGTGTCCCAGTACGAGGTGAAGTTTGCAGAGTTATCCAGGTTTGCACCTCATTTCGTCGAGAATGAGGAACGAATGACAAGGATATTTCTGAGAGGTTTAAAACCCGAGATTCGGCAATATCTTATCTCTCATAAATTTTCTTTATATTCAGATGTTGTAAACAGGGCTCAATTATTAGACCGAGATAATGAGTATATTCAACTGAGGGAACACAACCAAGGTAATACCGGTGGCAGCGGTCATCGGACCAATGAAAACCAGCAGGGAGGAAAATATTCGGACAAAAGCGGTAACCACTCTGGTGGAAATCGTGGCTGTGATAATAGAAGGAGCGAGTCGGTAGAAGATTTCAAGAAGAGAAGGTACAACAATGATAACGTGAAAACGTCAGCACAAACATCAACTGTTTCTAGGGGAGGAGAACGAGCACCGGTCGTTTGTCCACAACAATCCAAGGTATGTTATAACTATAGAAAGGAGGGTCACATAGCTCGAGAGTGTTCTATAGCAAAACCAAGTTCAGCGGGGATGGTGACTCCAAAAACTGTCCCGGATAAGTCGAAATCAGCGATTCCTAGAAGAGCGTTTGTCGTGACTGGCCAAAACGCGAGAAACCCGAACGAGGTGATCACGGGTAAGCTAATCTTGAATTCTTGCGAAGTTTATACTTTACTAGATACCGGTTCTACCCATTCTTTTATCTATCCTGCTTGTGTTCAACGTTTAAACTTGACTCCGGAGAAATTAGACTTTGACCTATCTGTGGAGACTCCGTTAGGAGAAACTTTCATTACATCTACAGTTTATAAATCTTGTTTAATCTAAGTTGGCACAATCACATTACCTGTTGACCTTATCTCTTTAAAGATACTTGCTTTTGATGTGATTTTAGAAATTGATTGGTTAACTACTCATCATGCCAAAAATGATTATTTTCGTAAGGTTGTTAGTTTTCATATTCCTAACCAACCTGTTATGCGAATTCAAGCAACCAACCCATTAAAATCAATCGCTATCATATCAAGCCATAAAGCCATTCATTTATTGAAAAAAGAATGTCAAGCTTTCTTAGCCCATGTTATAGACTTGAACAAAAATACGTCAGATTTGAATAATATTTCTGTTGTTAGTGAATTTCCTGACGTATTTCCTGAAGAACTTCCTGGTTTACCCCCAGAACGTAAAGTTGAAATCTTTATTGACCTTGAACCCGGTACAAAGCCCATTTCTAAAACCCCATATCGAATGGCTCCTATTGAACTTCAGGAGTTAAAAGTCCAATTACAAAAATTGTTAGACATCGGTTTCATTCGTCCTATTACGTCTCCTTGGGGTGCTCCTGTTTTATTCGTAAAGAAGAAAGACAGGAGTATGCGACTTTGTATTGACTATCGAGAATTGAACCATGTCACCATCAAGAATAGGTATCCGCTACCTCGTATTGATGACCTGTTCGACCAGTTACAAGGAGCACAATTCTTTTCAAAGATCGATCTTCGTTCTGGATATCATCAGCTGAAGATTTAAACTGAGGATATTCCAAAGACTGCCTTCAGAACTTGGTACGGGCATTATGAATTCTTAGTCATATCTTTTGGATTGACTAATGCTCCTGCTGCCTTCATGGATATGATGATCCGTGTATTCAAAGAATATTTGGATCAGTTCGTTGTTGTCTTTATTGATGACATCCTCATCTATTCCAAAAGTCGTGAAGATCATGAGCGCCATTTGAAGCTGGTACTGCAAAGGCTTTGTGAAAATAAGCTATATGTCAAACTGACAAAATGCGAGTTCTGGCTTGAGGAAGTAGCACTTCTTGGGCACGTGGTGTCAAAATATGGAGTATCTGTCGATCCGGCGAAGATTGAAGCCATACAAAGTTGGGAGCAACCGAAATCGGTGACCGAAGTACGTAGCTTTTTGGGCTTAGCTGGTTATTATCGGAGATTCGTGGAAGAATTTTCTAGAATCGCTACTCCGTTAACTCAGCTGACTCGAAAGGATACAAAATTCGGTTGGAGCGAGAATTGTGAGAAGAGTTTTCAAGAACTCAAGAGGAGACTCATTTCGGCACATGTTCTGACAATACCATCTGGTTCAGATGGATTTGTTATCTACAGCGATACTTCAGGCAAAGGGTTAGGATGGGTTCTCATGCAACATGGGAAAGTCATAGCCTATGCCTCGCGACAACTCAAAGAATATGAAAGGAATTATCCTACTCATGATTTGGAGTTGGCAGCAGTCGTTTTCGCGTTGAAGATTTGGACACACTACCTGTATGGGGAGAAAGTGGAGATCTATACGGATCATAAAAGTCTCAAATATTTCACCCAAAAGGAACTCAACATGCGGCAACGACGTTGGCTTGAGCTGTTGAAAGATTACGATCATACCTTCCAATATCATCCTGGAAAAGCGAACGTAGTAGCTGACGCATTGAGTAGAAGATCATATGCAGGAACGAGTGCGATATTGTTAACGCAAAGGCCCATTTTATATGACTTGCAAAGGATGGAGATAGAGTTAAAGACTCCAGGGACCCATGTGATGATAGTGAATATACGAGTAGAATCGACTTTAATCGATAAAGTTAAAGCTGCTCAAGCTACAGACTTGGAGCTGATGCGTATGAGGAAGAAAGTGCAAGAAGGTGCTATTCCAGAAGCAAGAATCGATGAAGAAGGAATACTTCGAGTCAACTCCAGACTTTGTGTTCCTAACGATTCTGACTTGAAGCATAGAATCTTGATGGAGGCACACAATGCACCGTTTGCAATCCATCCTGGGAGTACCAAAATATATCACAATCTTCGACATACATTTTGGTGGAGCAATATGAAAAGAGAGATCGCGGAATTTATCTTGAGGTGTTTAACTTGTCAACGTGTAAAAGTGGAGCATCAAGTACCAAAGGGTCCATTGCAACCACTTGAGATTCCGAAATGGAATTAGGAACACATTACTATGGATTTTGTTACGGGTCTTCCCAAGGTTTCTCAAGGCATAGATGCGATTTGGGTCATTGTTGATAGATTAACCAAGTCTGCTCATTTCTTACCTATACGTGAGACTTATTCTCTTGAATGTCTTGCTAGTATGTACGTGAATGAGATTGTGAGATTGCATGGCATGCCATTATCCATAGTTTCGGATCGTGACCTAAGATTCACTTCACGATTTTGGGTTAGCTTGCAAAAAGCTATGGGCACGGATTTACGATTCAGTTCAACATATCATCCTCAAACGGACAGGCAATCAAAGAGGACTATTCAAACCCTTGAAGATCTATTAAGACTCTGTGTTCTAGATTTCAAAGGAAGTTGGGATAAGTACTTGCCACTGGTGGAATTCTCCTACAACAACAGTTATCAGGCAAGTATAGGTATGGCTCCATTTTAAGCCTTGTATGGACGAAAGTGTCATTCTCCAGTATGCTAGGACGAGGTGGGTGAAGCAACGTTGTTGGGACCAGAATTGGTACGCATAACTACAGAGAAGATCCAAACGATTTGATAACGTATACAAATGGCACAAGATCGACAAAAGAGTTATGCGGATCTTCATCAAAAGGATGTAGAATTTAGTATTGGGGATCATGTATTGTTACGTGCTGCACCATGGAAAGGAGTTACAAGATTTGGGAAGAGAGGAAAGCTCAATCCACGATTTATTGGTCCATTTGAAATTCTTGACCGAATAGGAAATGTGGCATATCGACTCGCATTACCTCCAAGCATGTCTCGTGTTCATAATGTTTTTCACGTATCTGTGCTTCGTAAATACGTGAAAGACCCGAACCACATAATTTAGTTAGAACCAGACGAGATAGCCGAAGATTTAACGTACGAAGAGGTACTTGTTAAGATCTTGGATAGGAAAGAGCATGTTCTACGCACGAAGGTTATACTACAAGTTAAGATTTTGTGGAGAAACCATGCTATTGAAGAAATGACCTGTGAGTTGGAATCAGAAATGAAAGCGAGGTATTCTCACCTTTTCGAAACACCAGGTACGTACGTCAATTTCGAGGACGAAATTTCATAAGGAGAGGAGGTTGTAAGACCCCAACTTATTAATGAATAAAATCAAATTTTCTCTAAATATTATTGTGAATAATAATGTGTTAATTTGATATAATACTTTGGTTATGGGTGAAATGTGCAAATTTTACAAAATAAGCAAGTGGTTATAAAATATTCATTTGTTGTCGGAGAATATTCGTTTGGTCGTGAAATATTCTTTCTGTCGGAAAATATTCGTACGACGGCGCAGCCTTGTGTGGGCCCCATAATGGAAAGCAATTGGATGAAGAAAATGACAAGTATAAATTGTTTATAAATAACGGCGTAGTTTTCGTTAATACTGTTGGAATACCCGGTAGTTAAAATACAGTAGCACACGGTATTGCACCAATTATTGATTCTTACGTAAGAAGGCACTACTCAATAACTGTTACAGTAGTTACTGTTTAATATTTTCTTTTATTGATTCAATAATTATTGCGTTGATATTTTATATTATTGTTGTTTCAATAATTGTTGATGCACAGTATTTTCCATTATCAGATCAATAATTCATATTATTTGAATAATATTATTAGATAGCATTATTAGCAATGTCTAGAAAGTTCTGTCTAAGGAGAGGTTTTGTCATCTAATTGCGCTCCAGTAAGGAGAAATCCTTATTGGAAAACCCCTTCTTTCCTAGGAACGGCCTGGTTGTCATAATTGTGATTCTGTAATATTATTTGTGAATAATTAATTATTAATTTATATGATAAGAAAATATTTATTTTATGTGGATATAATTGATGGATATATTTATTTTATGTGAAGGAATTAATGTTGAGGTGTTTTTGTCGGAATGGAGGTATTAAAAATTAAATCACTATTCTTGAGATATATTGCGTGAGTTATAATTTTTAATCTGACCATTGGATCGTTGTGATTTTTGGATATGTTATATATATATAAGTTGAGTATATGTTCACAAATTTTGAACCGTTAAAAATGAACGTATAATTTGTTATGAATTTTAAGAGGTGAATGATTCGGAAATTAGGTTTATAAATGATTTTGATAAAAAATTCTAGAATTGAGTGGGCCCCACTTTTGGTTGGTGAGAAATGTGCTAGAATTTTTATTCAAATGTGGTGAGTGAGAATAGTAACAGGTAAAGTCATCAGGTTGCAGGTCAAGTCTGCTTCGGCGTGCTAACAATTTTTTATAAATAAAGGGCTAAGTTAGAATTGAAAATCACACCAGAATTTATAAGTTTTCTCTCTTTCTCTCTCTATATTATCGAGCGTATTTTGTGAGTATTTAGATACTTTGTGAGTTTTTATTTATCAGTGCAAGTTTCCTTCAGCTTTATACCGATATTCCGAACAGAAGTAATGTTATCTTGAGGTAAGGGATGTTATTTTCTTCTTAAATGATATTATTTTCTTCAATATCATTATGCCGAAATATTGGTTTGAACTTTTTATCAAATTTGGAACTTTTTACGTCGGGATTACTATTCACGTATACGGCACTATTCACGAATACGGCACTATTCATCGAAAAATAAAATTTTTTCTATTTGTCCAAGATATCTATTATGGTTACTATCTTTGATTGTATCCATGTTTTGATTTATTTTTGAATTCTACTTCACAATTGGTTGTTATGGAGTATTATTGCACTTGGATAAACTGTAATACGAATCCCTAATATTTGTCCTTCTATCTCACTGGGTTCGTTTTCTTTAAAATATTTTTCATCATCCTCAGTCCTAAATGATGATATTAATGAATATCTTTAGCCTGTAGTGCAAAGATGAATGATTAACTGATGAATATCTTTGGCCCGTAGTGTAAATATGAACAGGTGTTGAGATGAACATGACCGACTGGTGATACAAATGAATATCTTTGGTCTGTAGTGCAAAGATGAATATTTGATTAAATATGATTATTGATTGTTGTTACAGGGATAAAATATTGATGATGGACTTTTAAATCTTAGAAGATAGTAGAACTCATTCTCTACTTGACTCTTCTAATGGTTTGTTGTTTCCGCTGCAGTTGTTGATCTAAAACTTGTTATCTATTATATTTTATCAAATTTTTCCCTGTTGAAGACTAATGATAAGTTGTTGTATATTATCTTAGTCATAATATTCTTTACTGGGCTAGTTGAGCTCACCCTTTTCCTTTTTGTTCCATTTTTCTCAGGAGGTGAGAATATAGCGGGAACTAATCGGGGTGTGGAGTGATATTTCTAGTCAGTAGTGTTAGCAGTCCTCATTATGTTATTAAATAGTGTTTTAATAATTGTAATGAGGACTTATTTGAGTGTGGATCTTGTTTAGAAGACAATATTTGTATTTAAACTCACAGTATAGTGTTGTCGTATTTTGCGCAATAAGTGTTTTAATAAAGTTGTATTTGTTTCTGTACCATGTATTTGGCGACTCAGAATGGATGATGTATACCTATTTTGGAGGCGTCACAAAGCACTTGCACAATCGTAAAAGTAGAGTTAGAGAACTTGCCTCGTGCGTAGGTTAAACAATCACTACTCACGTTCACCACAAGTTCTACACATACTATATGTATTGACAATACTCATTAGTTACACTAATATTAGCTTCATTAGTTTCTTTCCCACTTTTAGTATAGCTCACTAACTAAGTTTAAGTTTAAACAACATTACATCTTTTCATAAGCATCACATTTTAGTTCTGTTACAATTAATTAAATTATAATGCCATTGCACCATATACACATAACAACTTGATACAACATTCTAATACATGTACAACATGTTATCATTCTCTTTAGATTAGGTTATACTAACACACAAAGGACTGCACTTGCATTCGTGCATCCCGACGCCCTCCGATGGCCTCCAAATACACAACAGTTCAAAAGATGGCCATTTTGACCCCTAATAACGACATCAAATTGAAAAAAAATTAAAGAATAAAGTTATAGGTCTACTCGTCCTCGTTCCGGATCATCTTGAATCGAATTAATCGAAGTTCGTATGAAAACGTTATGTTCATTTTAGTAAAACATGTCCGGTTAGTTTTTTTTTTCAAAATTTGGTAAGACAGACTACCCCCCCCCCCCCGCCGGGGCGGGGGTTTTTGTACTAGGATAGCCCGCCGAGGCAAGGGTACCTTCTACGATTTCGCGAATGAACATCACGAACACTACAGAAAAGCCAAATTAGGTCTAAAAACTCTTTTCTAACAACCATACCAACCTACCCAAGGTGTGATATGTTTACAGAAACACAAACTAATGTTTCTAACACGTTTCTAACCACATAAACAACATAAACGTCAAGATAACAACCTTTAATTTCGCTATTTCCCTTATTTCCTCTTCTTTTGACATTCATAGCGAAATTCTTCACTGTGAATTCGTTTTACAACCAAAACAGTTAGTTTCAATTACTTTGTTTTCGTTTCTTCATATATTTTCACAATCAATCAACAATTTACACGTATACTATGAATTGAGTACCAATTTAAATTCTAATTTAATCCATATTCAACATATGTCAATGTAAACTTACTGTAATATGATTTCCTCCATAATAAAATATATTACATGAATCAATTTACTCTAAATCATCTATAAACCACATAAAAACAATTTATATCAACAATTATCATATAAAATCACATAATAAACAATTACTCCTTCACACCAATTTTACAAAGAACTTATCATGTATATAAAAACTAGAACTTTAGAAGAAAACTAGAAATAAGAAAAGTAGGGTTATATCTTTGCTAGAAAATGATTACAACAACTTCTTCTTCTAAATTCTCAACTCATAGAGAATTTTCTCTTCTTCCTTCTCTTTTTTCTTTCTTTCTTTTTCTCTTCTTTCTCTTCTTCTCTGTTCTTTCTCTCTTCTCAAACTTACGTAACTTAGAAAATATAACGTATAATATAATACGTATTAATATATAATATAAATATATATGTAACAGATCTCAGTTATACCTTTTTGAAAATCAAAAGTCATAAGGCTTGTTTGGCTAAACCACTTTAAAATTTAATAACTTAAAATCCTTATGCCTTGTTTGGTAAAACCTATTTAAATTAAAGACTTAACATTCATTAAGCCTTGTTTGGCAAAACTGAATTAAACTCCTTTAATTTATTTTAATAACTCATTTATAGTATAGTTTATGGTCACAATTTATTTAAACAAATTCTAATATTCAATTTAATTAAATCTAATAACAATTTATTAAATCAATTTACCACATAAACCAATGCAACAAAATTATAATTTTCCTTATAATTATAATTTTATTTAATAAATTAAGACATCACTTTAATTACAAAACCAAATTAGAATAACATTATAATAATTCATTTAATCCCTATCAACCCTCTAATTTAATTGTCAAATATTTATTCAACAATAAACACATCAATTAAAATATTTATATAATTCAATAAATATTTGAAATTACAATTTAAAATTCTGAATTGTTACATCCTTCCCTTCTTACAAGGATTCTGTCCCCAGAATCATAACTCAAACAAATCATTCGTCACATTCTTCCCTTCTTACAAGGATTCTGTCCCCATAATCGAAGACACGGTTAAACAAATAATTCAGGATAATCTTTTATCATTTTATCTTCGAGTTCCCACGTAGCTTCTTCAGCATTGTGGTTCATCCATATCATCTTCACGAAAGGTATTTGTAATAACCCGATATTTTCTATATAATTAAATCAGGAATTTTGCGTATAATTTTTTATTTTTATTTTATTATTTTAAAGGTGAGGATAAACGTAAGGTAAAGTATATGTAATTATAAAAATATATTTATTACATGAATAATTACAAATAATTTTTATTTTAGAATTATTGATTATTATACATTATATTTTTATAATAATTAATTTTATAATAGAAATGTTTTTATTAATTATTTTTCATGAAAATATGATCATTATATTATTTAAATAATATATGAAATGATTATTAGAATTAGTATAATAACTATTTTATTATATGAATTTGTTCAGATTAGTTAAGTTAATTATTTTAACTTAGTTAATAATGCTATTTATTCAAGATAAATCAGATATGTAATCCAAACTCTAATTTTTAATTTTGATCAAGGGATGAGAATAATAATATAATATTATTTTATTTCAGTGCTATAAATATCACTACACCAAAAATGACCTCTAGTGAAGGACAAATCCTTCACTAGAAGCCCTATATTACTCACAAGTGATTTATTGCAAAGAAATATTTTCTTCACACGAATGCCCGCATTAGACCTCCTCGTAATTGGACATTCTTCGCTAAGTAGTAACTAAATATTTTTTGTGAAGGATATATTGTGAATAATTTTTCCTTTACAAATTGTATTTAGTAATGGAATATTATTATTTACTGAAAGATTGGTTTCCTTTACAAATAATATTTTAAGAAGGACTATTTAAAATTAGTGAATAACTTTATTCCCTCACAAATAATATATTATGAAGAACAAATTTATTTAACGAGAGAAAATTTTCTTTCACTAATTATAAATTGAGAATGTATCTTCAAGTTAGTGAGAGAAATAATCCTTCATTGATGACTAACTAATTAACTAAAAAAAATTTTAGTGAAGGAAATAGTCCTTCATTAATGTTCATTTTTTCATTATAATATCTCATTAAAATATAAATAACAAAAATGAGCACATAAATTTTATACATACTAAATGAGAAACTAATTATTATATAATTTCAAAAGTAAATAATGTATACAAAGCTAGTATAGCCAACATACATGCTAAAATTACAAGACTTGTTACCAAAAGCAAGTGACATATCACCTACAATATATATCCACAGATATTACACAATGAAAAAAAACTCTAGCTATAAAGCATAGTAATTGTTAGCTCCTCATTATCTTCATCTTCAAGTAAGTCAATTATCATCCATTTCTGTCTCAAAGCATCTACTCGTGGCCTTTGCATTCTGTAACTTTGATCCAAGCTTTTAAAGATATTTCTTAGTCTCTTTTAACAGTTGTTTAACACAATCTGATTTTGCATCTTACAACAAGAAGAAACACTGCTAAAGCTAACTAAAAATAGCACTTTGCCAAGTGAAATCTGATAATTTTGGAGAAGCAAACAACACCTGAACCATTAACTCCCTTACATACTTATTAAATCCCTTCCAGCGTTCTCTCCTCATTTTCAATATATCTTCCACTCTTTCCCTAAATTTCAGGTTTAGCAAGCAGTCTTAGAAACTATGCTAAAAAAGTATTATAAAAATAGAGAGATGTATTTTATGATCAAACTCGATCAGTTGAAGGTGAGAGCATATAGTGTAAGGAAATTTAATTAATAATACAACACATACTTGTGAACTTCTATCTCACTGAAGAACTCCTTCTGCCTCTCACAGAATCTCTTTTATCTCTCTTCCTTCAATTTCTGCTCAAATTTTTCAAGTTGTTTTGATCTCCTACCTATCCTATGTTTCTTTATTGATTTCAAACGATACATATCACTTGTAATTGGTTTGAAGAAATCATTCAGAATATCACTACCACAATTAAAAGGTTACAAGATAAAAGAAATCAAAGGTGTAAGAAAAAATGTAACAAAGTCAGATAGTTAAATTAGACGTAAATCAAAAAGATATGCTTTTATGAACTGTTAAAGAACCCAAGGAGAGGGAGTGATAGAGGCCTTGAGGAATAACCTCAAGGACGCTGGTTCAGTCCTCTTACTATGGCCAAACTTAAATATAAAAAAATGAACTATTAAAAACACTGAGTACTTAGAAAATAAGAGATATAATTATATAAACTCAAAACAACTTGAAGACAAATCAGGAATTAATTACTTTCTGAGACGATTTTGCAACTCCAGCAGTTGAAGCTTCTTTAATTCAATTACACTTCTAGTTTTTGCAGAGATATCTTCGGAAGAGATAACATTATCCTGTACAATCATTTTCATAAATAGTGGATCACATGCCACGCAAAAGACATCAGCTTAAATTTTATAAGCAACATTTTCTGAGTGCATTTGGTGAAACATCAGCTCTCACCAACTATAATTCATCCCCCATTCTATCTTCAATCAAACATATTCAATTAAAGGGAAAAAAATATCTTTTCCAAATTGCAGCACTTATAGGGTTATCAGACAGCCCTTTATAGCATACAATCATCATAGTGATAGCACAAAAGTAAGCACAAGACATTAATTTTGTAACAGACCTTTAGCTTGTCAGCACACGTAGTAATTCTTTGCTTTGTCTTTTGCTGTTTGAGAGCCCAAGTTTGCTCACTAAGGAGTTTCCTTTTCTGTTGATCCATAATCCACTTCTCTAATGTAGTGTACTTTGGTGATGATGGCAAATCAGTTGATACAAAAATATCCACCTCTTCTTAATCAGTTTCCACTACTGTAAAAGGCAAAAGAATTGAAAATATGTACCAGAAAATTCAGTTGTTGATGAGCAAAAGACAACTGAAAATACGTGTGCTTCCTGGACATCTCAACAATATAGTAATGATAATAATTAATCAATAACCATGCACAAAATTCTTAGCAAAGTTAGAGATTTCATCTAGTATAATATAGGTTAATAGCAGACAAAAGAAGATTTCAGAGCCACATAAGAAAGGAAGCCCAGTTTCGTTAAAGACTTCCCAGATTGGCAGATAGGTAATCTTAGGAAAACCAAACTTTACTTCAATAACCTGTATACTACCAACTCAAGGTGAACCATTCATGAGTATCATTAGATAAGGAAAGCAAAACATAAGAAGATATATTCAGTACATAGACTGCAATTATTACTACTTGGAGTGCTAAAAGATGACATGAAGAGCGAAGAACATACAAACACGCAATATTATTCCAAGCCCCTCCATTTTCAGGATCTAGTTGAATAGCACACGTAAATCCAACCAATGCTTTTTCAACATCCCGAGCCTGTATATTATTCGAGCATAAAATTTAAAGAACTGTACTAAAACGAAAATAAGAAAATGGGAAATAGAAAGAAAACCATGAACATAATGCATGTCATATTGCTTGCGAAGAAAGCTGTTGGAAATAGCAAAGCATCTTTTGCTACACTGTTAGGCAGCACAGGATTGTCAAAAGCATGTTGAGGATCTATCTATAGGCTTTCTTTTCCTTTTTCTTTGAATAGATAAAAATGTTGGTTATCTATTGTTATCAAGTTGATCAGTTGTAGTTCTTTTGGGGGCATCAGGAAATGTGATAGGAAGAGGTTGGATGCTTCACCCTTGGTACAATGCAGCCCATTTGGAGTGAGAGAAACAGAGGAGTTTCTAGGACGAGTTGTTAAAACTACCAAGTAGCACTATTTGCCTTTGAGTTTTATTATGATTCTAACAAAAATTATATATACTGCAGCCTAAGGTTGTATGTCATGAACTTTTTAGGTAACTTCCTTTTTGTACGTTGGCGTCTCTATTATTTGTTATTTCTCTGCTTTGTGTCCTATATATGGGGTTTGTGGCATGGACTTTTAGATACAGGTATTGTGGCATAAAGGTCCTCTTTAACAACCAATTGATTTTTCATGTACACGTAAGTGCAGTGGATTGAGCTCAATTTGGCACAAAAAAAGTATAGATGATACCTTTAAGGCAGCAGCACCAAGTGTAAACCAGCCATCTGGAAAGAAAGAGTTCAATGCCATTGCAGACTCCCTAATAGAATGAAACCAAGAGCAAATCATTTTGATTTGGAATATAGAAAGAATGGATATCAATATAGCTATGCACACCATGGGCACACACACGAAGGAAAGAATACTGCAATATACCATAAAGTTTTCGACACCTCATACTCCCCCCCAGTTGTATGCACTGCGAGCAAGAGACCGATGTTTCCACAATTCAAAAAATTAAACGAAATACTATAACAAAAACTGAATATGTAAACCACAAACATTGTAAAGTTTGGTCAATAAATGTGATCACCTTTGCTCGAGCAGATCTGTTCTCTGAAACCTCAAGGGATTTCTCATAGCAAGAATCATTATTAGTAACATCACCAAGTGAACACCTAAAATATAAAACAAAGTTGTGATGATTCAAATTGACAGTACAACCTTTTATTAAATCTTCTAATGGCTCTCCATCACATGAGTAACAATACAACAAATTCTCCAACTAGTCTAACGATGTAATCAGGCAGAGAATCTTAATTTTTTCCTTATCATCATTCTTTGTTACTTAAGTCAACTTTCTAATAAGACACCAACACTAGTAGATTTAAAGTAAAGATAGGCTATAACAATAGTCAGTAAATTCATAGTTTTTAAGTGGGATGCCAACCACATAACAACTAACTTTCAACACAATAATATGCAGTCTTTGGCAGCAAATTGAAATTCTTTGAGCAGCTGTCTACACTTTCTTTTGCTATATTTTTAATGAGTAATCTCATCAACGAAAAGGTGCCAGAAAAGAAAGCAGGCCATGCGCACATGGAACAATAGTCAAAATTAAATACAAGAAAGTTAATTATGAGAAGCTCCAATTGAAGGATAGGAAAAATGTAACACAACTAAGCTCCTACAGGAATGCACCTTAAAAGATACAATGGGATGAGTACATGTTAGTTCTTAAGCCAAAAGAAAGTAACAGTAGGGCTGTAAATGGCAAAATACCCGATATTCGCTCGTATCCGTATTCATGTCAAATTATCCGTATTTGCAGCTCCAGCAATTGAAGCTTCTTTAATTCAATTACACTTCTAGTTTTTGCAGAGATATCTTCGGAAGAGCTAACATTATCATGTACAATCGTTTTCATAAAGAGTGGATCACATGCCACGCAAAAGACATCGACTTAAATTTTATAAGCAACATTTACCGAGTACATTTGGTGAAACATCAGCTCTCACCAACTGTAATTCATCCCCCATTCTATCTTCAATCAAACATATTCAATTAAAGGGAAAAAAAATTAAACATATTCAATTTTGAGAATGCTAGTAAGAGCATAATCCACCAAATAAGGAAAATAACTGGTTAATTTGATGTGAATTCCTACTGAAATTTAAGGTTTATTAAGAATTTAAGATCGTTTAAAACTTGTACCAGGCAAGTTGTTCATGTGGAGTGTGAAAAGAGGGATTAACACTATTTACCGATAATGAACCATCTACAGTTTCCTAGTTGGTAGTATACACTGGGAAAATGCGCCAGCTGAAGAACTGATGCACAATTAGGAAATGAAGATATAGGGTTTTAGCAGTTCAACTCAATAAAGAAACATCCAAACAAAAGAAAAAATATGTAATTTAAGCATTGTAGCAAACAGATGGCAGAAAGTAACCAAATACCTGAGATTAGAAAGGAACAAACTCCCACAAAATTAAGAAGCCATCGGTCGCCCCACCAGTTAAACCCCAACTTCATATGCCGCATCCGACGACGGAGTACCGACAATCGGTAATAATCAACGATGCCTCTCCAAAAGTTATGACACCACGGAAAACAAATTCATGAACTTAGTCCTACACCTAATAGGCTCTTCTTCCTCCTCCTCCTCCACCTCCACCTCTGCCGCCTTCACAACCTACGAAGATATCTCGCCGGCAGTGAGAGTGGCTTCCATAGAAAAGACAAATTCGCCAGAGGGATGTGTATGGATAAAGGCTTTAAAATGTGAATTTTGGCCAAGGAAGAGAGGAGAAACTTGAATAGCTCTCCGTTTCATGCCTTGCTCTTTTCCGAGACCACACACATAACTCTTAAATTAGAGACTTTGTTCCAAAAAACAAATTACTTAAAATTATTTAATTTCCAAATAATTACTTAATCTCCAAAAGACTTTTTTGAATTAATATTATATACTTAAAATAAAATTTAAAGTCTTTTAGATTATTTAATTTTATTTTTATTTAACTTTAACTTTATTTAATTATGATCATAAAAATAAACTTTTATGGAGAAATTTTAAAGTTTAACGTAGTGTAAAGTTATTTACTTTATAGTTTAATAAAATAAATAGTTGATATTGTAAGTTACTTAAAAAGTGTTATTAAAATTAAATTTACTATTGTAAAAAATTTAAGGTATTTATATTCACCACAATTAATTTAAAAAAATTTATTTAGAACAAGATAGCGGCCAATTTTATCCCTCACAAAAAATTTCTGAATAATGATATATAGTGAGTAATAATTCCTTCACTAAATAGATTTTTTTATCACAAATTTTCATCATAAATTGGCTCCAAAAATCTTTATATCGCCCCAATTTTGCGAGGAAAAAAATATAAATTGTGAAGGATGTTTCTTTCGCTAATAACTATATTGTCACTATACTTTTTTCCTTCACTGTTCATTCGCTAAACAACTCCTCATGTGAAGGAACAAATTCCTTCACAAAATTTTCTTGGCTAGAGACCATTTTTGGTGTAGTGTATGTATATTATGTGTGTAAGGTTAATCTGGGGAGCAGTTTTATTATAACCTGATAAAACCCTAGTATTACTGGTAAACTCTAGTTTCGAAGTCAAACGAGACTTCAAAACCTGTTAAGTCACTGTGTTATGTGGTATACGATTTGTATTGTAAGTGTTAACGCTAATTATGGGAAACTCTAATTTGTGATTTAAAACCCTAATTTCTTAAATTAGAAACTTTAAATTGTAAATTATAAACCCTAATTGCTAAATTAAAAAGTTTAATGCTAATTAGTAGATCTTAAACCTAATTAGTATAGTACTAAGTATTAAAAACCTAAATTAATTAAGAAACATTAATTTATATTTTTAAGAAACTAAAATTTTTATTTTAAAGCCAAATTAGAAATCCTACAAAATTTTTGTGTCAAAACCTTAGGGTTAAATCCTAAGAGTTAAACACTAAATGTCAAACCTTAAGGGTTTGCCAAATGACCAAGATGCCATTAAATTTATAAGACCAAAGACCATTTTACCCCTTTTGCATAATTGAAGCTTGCTTGTAAATCTAGCTAAGATAAGGAGTTGGTGACCTAATCTACCAACCCCATGTGCTCTAATTAATCAGCAAACAAGCCACATTCATCAGCCATTGCATTACAAGTCATATATATATAGGATTAGAGAGAGAAAAGTCATATTTTTTCTCATTTGTTCAACAAACACCCAACTTCAGTTCTCTCTCTTCAAACCTACGAAATCATAAAGTGATTCAGTCCCCAAGTCAAGCCCCACTAACACCCCTAGCAAATTAGAAGCATAGAATCAAGATTTGCTCATAGAAGGTATAAACCGTAAACTAGAAATCTGATCTTGATCAATATGTTAGATGTTAGAATTTCATGTTAAAACATGTTGTTTATAGTGTACATAGATGATCTGGGTTGCTAGATGTTAGATCCATAACATCTAGATGCTCGAATTTGATGTTTTACAAAAACTGGGAATTTTTTGTTTTTGATGTCTGAGAATGAATGTCAGACCATCTAAATCTCATTCTATTTATGTAATTTGTTGTTTTATGTTTTGGATCGATAGTCTGGTATGAGGTCTTTGTTCTGAAAGTGAAATCATAGTCATTTGATGTCTAGATTTCGAGTTATCCTTGGTCAAAGCCCGTTGACCGGGTATGACTAGTCAAATTCTGGGTAACCCAGAAATGGGTTTTCAGCGTCTGAAAAGAGTTTTAAAGGCCAAGATCTGTCAGATGATTGAAGATTTGATGTTGTTTTTCTAACTAGATTGTAGTCTGTAATCTGGACTTTAGATCCTGTCCTTTAGATCCCTTAAATAATCAACTGATCGAACGTAGTGAGTGGTCAAACCAGGCCACTCGGTCACGATTGCATTTTTTGGAATTTTCAGAAACAGTATGAACCATTTTTCTGACAGCATTTGACCAAGCTGAATCTGGAACTTATGATGCTGTTGGACTTATTTGTTGTTGTATTTATGTCTTGTGATATGTGTACTATATGTATGAACAAAGAAATCAACAAACTAAAGACCAGAACATTAAATTAATCGAGCTACAAGAGGGCTGCTCGGACTGCCTGGGTTTCTGGAAAATCGAAGTAACGTCTGACAGTGAGTTTTGATTGCCCAGATTGTCTTGATATGTTGTTGTATGACCAAACTAAGTGTTGTAACTTGTAGAGTTACATAAACACTACAAGATGGATGCACAAGCTTGCCCAAAAATGCATTACACTGAGAATCAAAGGCGGTTAAACAGGGCACCTTGAGCACTGACTTGTCAGTGTTCTTGAGCCCAAGAACACCTAAGACGACACAAAGCGTCGCTATAGGCTATAGTGATGGTTTATTTAATTTAATTTTTTTGATTTTCTAAAAATTAATTAAAAATAGAAAATAAATTCTAAAAAATTACAAAAATAGTTTTAAAAATTATTTTAAATTATAAAAAATAACTTTTATTTATTTAGGATATTTTTCATTAATATTTATAATTATTTGAATGTTAACGATATTTAATTTGTTTAATTAGTGAATTAAATAAATTAGAGAAAAATAATTTTTATATTATGAAAATCATTTTAAATAAGAATAAAGTGTTTAAAAATATTTTGAATTATAAAATATAATTTTTAATATTTTTGGAGAATTCTCATTAATAAATTAATATTAATGATATTAAATTTATTTACTAATTATATTAAATAAATTAGTTTAAAAATGATTTTAATATTAAAAAATTTATTTTAAATGAAAATAAAGAGTTTAAAAATATTTTAAGTTATAAAATATAACTTTCAATATTTAAAGGTGAATTTCATTAATTATTTATTATTAATGATATTAGAGTTATTTAATAATTATTTTAAATAAATTAGTTTAAAAATGATTTTAATATTATAAAAATTATTTTAAATGAAAATAAAGAGTTTAAAAATATTTTAAGTTATAAAATATAACTTTTAATATTTAAAGGTAAATTTTATTAATTATTTACTAATAATGATATTAGAGTTATTTAATAATTATATTAAATAAATTAGTTTAAAAATAATTTTAATATTATAAAAATCATTTTAAATGAAACTAAGGTGTTTAAAAATATTTTCAGTTATAAAATATAACTTTAAATATTTAAAAGTAAAGTTCATTAATTATATTAATATTAAATGATATTTGATTTATTTAATAATTATATTAAATAAATAGTTTAAAAATAATTTTATTAATTTAAAAATCATTTAAAAAGGATATAAATGATTTAAAAATATTTTAAGTTATAATTAGTGACTTTTAATATTTTGATAAATAGTACATTAATATTTAAATATTAATGGTAATTATTCAGAAATAATTTTTTAATGCTTGAAAAATTATTTAAGGGTAATATTAATACTTTAAAAATATTTTAAGTTATTATAAATAACTTTAATATTTTGGCAATGGTTTCATTAATAGTTTAATATTAATTAAATATTAATGATAATAGAATTATTTAATATTTAAATCATTTTATAATGATTCTGGTGTTTAAAAAATCGTGATAAATTATGATAGTTATGTACAAATTATTACAAGTTATTTAAAAATAATATAACTGATATTTATAGTTATAAACTTCAGGGTAGAGTCTTAGACTCGTTAATTACCCGATAAAGTTGTCAGTACACTGACATGTTCCAGAAATTGATCTGGACTTAGATATTTTGACTGTATTAATGTTTGGTTGTGATTCAATGACTGTTGAATATGTGTGATAATGTGATTAGGTTATGTGTTGACTACAATAAGCAGTATTATGTGTTACGATATGTTATTCTAATCAGTAAAATGATCTTATTACTGATAGGTTGTTATACAAAAGATAAAAACTGAGTTGCGTATTGTAAGCAGGAGACCAGGCAAGTATCCTATCTTTGCAGTTTCTTTATGCAATGAACATGAGTAAGAAAGTTTCAGAATTATATTATTATTGTACCAAATTATTAACCCTATTGTTATATATATTATATCCGATCATTGTTTATCAACATGATATTATATTATAATTCAGATATTTATTCTGTTCGTTAATTTTTAAATATGGTTATACAAGTGAGGACACTTGTATAACCATATTTAAAAATTAACGAACAGAATATATATATATATATATATATATATATATATATATATATATATACGGGCCGGTTCACAAGCATTCTCTTTAAAGAGTAATACTCCCTTAAATAGCATTCTGTTTTAAAAACCCGTGTGTTTTTATAACATATCTCTCTCCTCGCTCACCTCACTCCTCCTTACTGCTAAATCGGTTCCCTTGAAATCCTTCTTACTGCTAAATCAACTGAGGGAACGAGACTGAGGGAACGAGACTAAGGGGAACGACAGATTTCACTGCCCTTGATTCCCAAATCTTATGCAAATTGAAGAGAGATCGTGCTCTCACAAGCCCTAAGTCCAGAAATTCGAAGCAGAGATCGTGGCCCTTGAAAATCGAGTTCAAAAATTCGAAGCAGAGTTCGTGGCCCTTGAAAATCAAATTCTTCACAAATTGGGGAAGCTCTCAGAGTAATGCCTCACTTTCCTTTTACCTTCTTCTTCATTCCTGTTTTTTTTTAAATTTAGGTTCTTTTGTTGTTAATAGAAGGTAAAAGGATTTGATATTTTCAACTTAGTGTGCATTACCTGAATACATGTATAATTTGTGAAAATGTTTGACAACTCTATTGATATTCCTTTTTTTTGTTTTGGTATGTGTCTGTGAAAAGAATCAAGCTTTATTTTGTAAGTCTAACTCTGTTTCTGTAAATTTCTATTTGTCCAGGTGTAAATATAATGGATGACATGTACCATGAAATAGGGAGCTGCGGGGATAATGTAGATATGAATTTGGAAATAGAAATGGATGGGGATGACTCGAGTGGAGAGGGGTTGAATGTGAATAATACTAATACTGTTGTCTACTATCCTCAAGTAGCAGATGAGTTTACACCTAAGCCTGGTCAAGAATTTCAAACATTAGATGATATTCACATGTTTTACAATACATATGCAATGCATGCTGGATTTAGTGTACGAAAGTTTAATGAGAAAAAAAGACCGGGTAGCGCTGAGATTTATAGGAAGGAGTATGTGTGTTCTAAGCAAGGAAAGGGAAAACTATTAGCCGATGTAGTTATAAAGAGAAAACGTGGCTCTACAAAAGAAGGTTATGGTGCAAAAATTATAGTAGTAAAGAGAAATGACTTGTACATAATTACTAAAATTGAGGAGGGTCATTGTCATCCATTGTCGACTCCACACAAGAGGCATTTGTTACGATTGCATCATAATGTGTCAAGTGCCCAAAAATCGTTGTCTCAGCAACTTGGCACAATGAATATACCACAATACCAACAATACAATTTTCTTGCAGTGCAGGCGGGTGATTTTGAAAATATTGGTTGCACGAAACGAGATTTATATAACTTTGAAAGAGACAAGCGCAATGACTTGAAGGGACATGATGGGGATATGTTGAATGAGTACTACAGTTAGAACAACAAAAGAATCCTTCATTCACTTTCACAATTGACACAGATGATGAAAATCGGATCACTCGTTGTTTTTGGGCCGATGCCACTTCTAGACGGGCGTATGGATTTTATGGTGATGTTGTCATTTTTGATACCACGTACAATACTAATTGTTACGGAATGATATTTGCACCACTAATGGGGGTTAATAATCATGGTCAAACTATAGTATTTAGTTGTGCTTTCTTAAGTGATGAGACCATAGCTAGTTTTGAATGGCTTTTTAAGTGTTTTTTGGAAGCAATGCCAGGCGATGAACCTAAGATGATTATCACCGATTAGGATCCAGCTATGACAAATGCCATTGTACAGATTCTTCCCAATACATTTCATAGGTATTGTAGTTGGCACATATTGACCAAATTCTCAGAGAAGATTGACTCAGTCAAATACAGTGCTTATTATAAAGAGTTTTCAAATTGCATTTGGAATTCAGAGACTATGGAAGATTTTGACTCTACTTGGGTAGTGTTAATGGAGAAAAGTGGGTTGAATGCTAATAAATGGCTACAATCAATGTATGACATCCGTTGGAGATGGGTACCCGCACATGTGAATCATGTTTTCTCAGCCGGCATGTCAAGTAGCCAACGAGCGGAGAGTTATCATTCATTTTTTAAAAAGTTTGTTTCTAAAAGGAATTCTTTAGTGGATTTTATGATTCAATTTGGTCGGGGCCTTCAGCATCAACGACACAATGAGTTGGTTTCGGATAACAAAGATTTGGTTGAGAGGCCGAGAATGAAATACCGTCATGACTTCTTAGTTCAAATGGTTGACATTTATACACACTCTATATATTATAAATTTGAAGAAGAGTTGTGTGAGAGCTTGAATTATAGGTTTGAACTTATGACGGAGGATGTCAATCACCGTGTATATAAGATTTACCGAAGGAATGTCAGCAAGTTTAAAGTAAGAGAAATTCAGTATGACAACTCTTTGGATTATGCAACATGTACTTGCAAAAAGTTTGAGAGCTTGGGAATCTTATGTCGGCATGTGATAGCTTATTTGCATAAGTATCATGATCTTGACAAAGTGGCTACAAAATATATTTTAAAAAGGTGGACAAAAGGAGAAAAATCAAGTGGTGTAGTTGACGAGAATGGTGTGGAGATAAAAGATGACAAACCATACTTACTCTTGCGGAGTCAGTTGATTCAGCAATCTCTAGAGATGATTGATAGTGCTCTCACAAATGAAGAAGCCACACATGTTTTAAAGGAATGTTTCGATAGAGATTATGAAAAGATCAAGCAAATAATTGGGAATAGTGGTTCCAAACGAACCATAGAAATGGAGTCTGGTGTAATGAGTGCATCCAAGTCAGTTAACATGACTGGGACTTATGAACACAATTACATTGAGCCAAACCAAGTGCGTGCAAAAGGTTGTGGCAAAAGACTGAAGGGTGGCAAAGAAAGGGCTTTGGGGAAAATAAAAAATCCCAAAGGGAGACGTTGTCATGGATGTCGCCAAGTTGGTGTCACACACGACAAAAGAAACTGTCCGGTGCTTAATAATCGGTAAACATTCTTGCTTGTTGCTACATTGAAATTTGTTTATAATTGACTTTGCTATTAGTTTAAAATTGACTTTGCTATTTGTGCAAAATATAGGATTGGAGAATCAAATATTGATGCTACTCAGGACACAAGTTTAGATGATGAATGTGATTCACCACAGGCGGAACTAAGATTGCTATAACAACACTTGTATAACTGACTTTGCTATTAATCAAGTGGATTTTTTTTGTGCAGAGGGTCCTTCAGAAACATGAAGAATTCAGGACTTTGCTATTTCATGGTGTCTCACTTCAAGTTGGTGTCTTTTTTCCAGGTGTTTAAATTCTTTTCCCAGGTGTTAACTGACTTTGAATTCAGGACTTTGCTACATTTTTTATCTAGTGATTGTTGAGTGGCCAATAGTGATTGTTGACTGTAATATTTGTAATAGGTCTCTGTTCTATTATTGGTCTCTGTTCTTTGTTCTAATAGTGACTAATATGTTGCATAACTGATTTCAGTGTTGCTCTTCTCTGCGAGAAGTTTTCTAAGAATCAGAAATTCACACTTGCGAGAAGTTCACACTTGGAGCTGTGAATAATCAGAAATCAGAAGAAGAGGGAGCATGATCAAAGAAACATGAAGAAACATAAGTTTGATGTAACAATGATATGCACTATATGTAACAGTGATCATGAAGAAACATGATCTGTAATGTTTTAGTACCATATGTTTCAGTATTAGTTATTTAATTTTGGTGTAACAGTGATATGCACAATTTTAGTACCAGCACAAGAACTCTTTCTGTGTAATGAACTTGTGTTGAGCAACAAGATTCTTGCTAATGCTATCAAAGGTATGTATTAGTATATAATAATATTAGTATATTGGTTAATGAATGAACTGTTTAAGTTTGTTATTACATGTTGTGAAAATGGATCGCATGCAGCATTCGGTTCCCTTCGGCTGAGACTTGCAAGATCAGGTTGTATATAAAGTTGGATCAATCAAAAAATGTCCACATTTTAGAAAGACTTATTCAATAAAACAGGGTATTTTTAATATACTAACCACCCACCCACACACCCACCCACAACTTTTTATAGTTTTTTTGTTTGATTCATGGCACAACACAAGTTCATGGCACAACACAACACAAGTTCATTGCACAGAAGGAGTTCCCCTTTGGCAGTATAAAACAGAACATTCCTTTAATCCTAAAACAGAACATTACAATCAAATTATAATTTCTTTAATCATAAAATAGAACATTCCTTTAACAGAACATTACAATCAAGGATCTTCTTTAACAGAACATTACAACGTTACAATCAATTCATTACATCTCCCAAATGATAATTACAAATGTTTCCTATTTAAGCATCTTCTTGGACAGAGATGGTTCCAAAGAAATTCCAAAGTAGCAAAATCAAGGAAACCCACATGATTATCAAGTAAATCCTATGTTTGCGTCTAACAATTTGAACTTCATTTTCAAGAGCCTTCAACTTCCTCAACAAACCAGGAATCACTTGAATGGCTCTCGGCAGCATCAGAGGATCATACCACATGAAATACCCGCAACCATGAGGCTGTCAAAAAAGATATTTTTTGAGAACAAACTTCAAATCAAAGGTAATTGAATATAAATTACTTACTCTTGCAGTTTGACATCCATTAAATCGACGACCATGATTCAAATCAGTCCAAGAAGTTATCAACATAGCCGGGCGATGACAATGACAGTGGTTAACTGCGGCCATTTAAGTGATATCTTTCCAGTGTTGGGATGTGGTGCATGCAACATAATCAAAATAAATCAAGTTAATAAGTTAACAGAACTTATACGCGAAGGGAGATTAAGTTAATAAGTTAACAGAACTTAAAGAACTTAATATATACAAGAAAAACAAGACACTGGTTAACTGTGGCCATTTAAGTTGACTCTTTCCGGTGTTAGTTCAATATAGACTTTTGCAGTTGCACACTTTTTACACTTCAGCTTAATGTGAAAATTTTCAGTTAGTCAAGCAAATGAATTCAATTTAGGTATAAAAGTAACTATATCTGTTGCACACTTGAAAACAAATGAATTCAATTTAGGTATAAAATTTTCAGTTGTTAAGCAAATGAATTCAGTTGCACACTTCCAGAGTAACTTGTCTTTTTACTCCCTCCAAAGCTTCAAAACAGAATAGCCAACATATCCCCCACCAACTTGGGAAACCTAAACAACACACTAAATATAGAGTTCCACAAGTCCCAAGCAATAGTAAAATGTAAAGTTAATGGGTGTCTCATTATTATGCTTCCACATAACACAATTGCCCAGATACAGAGACTTGTATGGCCTAAAAACCTAAAAGAATACAAGTCTAAAACAACACCAAACTCAAGCAAGCCCCAAAAAAATATAAAATTCGCAAAATTAATCAGGAATGAGAAGAAGGAAATCAAGCGTGATCATCCATCATATTGCAAAAAATGATGTCCATTCCAATCCAGATCTTCACAAAATGGCATGTATTTTCAAAAATGCAAATTTCATTAAAAGATTGCAAATAGGTATTTCAAATTAAAGGACAAATCAAATGCATTTTCAAGATTGCATACAGATGACAACACTGATCATAGTGTGTGTGTGTGTTACCTCTCTCTCAATCGACAAGTACTTAAATAATCATATAGTGTCAACATTTGTTACAATTGCCCACGGTACACAACCACCATTATAGACACCAGCCAATATCATATTCATTTTTTTGGGTTTGAAATATTCCAAATTATACATGTAGAGAAAGTCCAACTCTGAAAAGGAGAAAAAAGAGAGACGAGGATAGATAAAATCGCAAGCCCTTACCGAATCAAACGAAGATCGCGATTCTAGGGCTCGGCTTTCTCAAATCGCAGCAATCGCGTTTCTAGGGCTTGGCTCGGCTTGGCTCTGTAGCAGCAATCATGATTCCCTCGGCCGAACTCGTTCCCTCAGTCGATTTCAATGGAGGAGGAAGTCGAGTGAAGTGAAGTGAAGTGAGAGGAAGTCGCAACAATCGCTTGCTTTTATTTTGAGAGGTGAGTGAAGTGAGCGAGGAGAGAGATATAAAAAACACGGGTTTTTTAAATAGAATGTTGTTTAAGGGAGTATTACTCTTTAGGGAGAATGCTTGCGAACTGGCCCGTATATATATATATATATATATATATATATATATATATATATATATATATATATATATATACCTATTGATCCCCCATATGTATACATTAATGAAAAGCCGTTTTAAGTTATTTGATCAGCTAGACACAGATTTAAAAATATCGTTGAATATAATAAAATCTTTTTGTATCCAATCAAATTGTTTTGGTTCGGATTCGTGGCTAAGTATGAACATCCCGAATATGGAAAAACTTTTATGCGTCCAAGGCGGATAGAGTGAACTATAATATCGTTCTTGCATACAGTATTGATCAATACAGGGCACATTGGGATGATCACCCTCACGCCCGTAAATTATGACGGTTTGCAGATGAAGTTCTGCTAAACCTTATAGAAAATTAAAAAAAATGTTCATAGTCTGTCGACTAATACCCATTTATAGTCAGTACGTAGTTTCAAAAATTTGAGATAGAATTGTTATGTTATTATTATTTGTTCAGTTTACTTCACGACTGTTGATTCGTTGTAGAAGTATCGTATAAAGAAAACATTTAATCCTTTCAACAAATATTTATAATTGCTATTACTTGCTGGGCACTCAAATGCTCATCCTTGCTTAATTCAAATGTTTTCAGCTAAGTGTGAACAACCAGAAGGTTCGGCCAAGAACAAGGGGAAAAAGGAAAGCAAACAGAATAAGTGTTATGGTATTCTATGAAATAGTATGACTTTATTATGACAATAATATGTATTATCTATCATGTAATGTAATGTAGTAAAGGTTGCGTACTTAGGATTAGACTCTGATATATGTAAGTTAAGTTCGATATTTATATTATTATTAGTATTATTCCGCTCATAGAAATGGTATCGTAAAGCACCGAGTTAGGGTTTCAAGTACTTGAATTTGGGGGCGTTACAGTATTACTTTATTCTTGAGCACTTGTTCTTTCCTGTCAACTATCTGGATAAGAATTTCCTCATAAGACAAGTCCTTATCGAACTGTAATGGTTCGTACTCTATCACACACTACTACAAAACAGTAAATAGATAACACGTAAAAAACCTTGTAGAAGGTCTTATCTATTTGACACTTTTATACAACATTTTTAAAACATTGTAGTTTGACACATTACACAACGTTTTTTTCTTAAAAACGTAAAAACATTGTATATTTATTTTCCATAAATTCTTGGATGCTTGAAAACGTTGTAGGTGATTTGATTCCACAACGTTTTCTAGCTTAAAATGTTGTGGTTTGGTACATCAGACAACGTTTAGACTTATTTATATAACATTTATAAAGTATCATCTATTTAGACTACGTTATACAATATTTTTAAAATATTATATTTTGACTTTAAAATGTTGTAATACATGCATATAACAACTGTTTTTGGATCTCTACCTTAGCAAGCAACAACAGACAACGTTTAAACACATTTATACAACATTTAGAAGGTGTTATCTATTTAAAGCCAAAATGTATCAAACATTCAAAATATACCAATTATAAATAATATTACTATCTATACATCTCAAATTCAAAATATACCAATTACAAAGAATATTAATACCATACAATACGTTTATATGCATCCCAATAATACCAAACTATCATATAATATGTTTACAAAGAATATTGTCACATGCTTTTTGAAGCCATCCAACTCCTCCTTGGCTGCCAACTCCTCCTTTGTAACTTGTTAGAAACCCAAGATAATAACTTCAAACATATATGTAAGAATGAACATGTTAACTAGGATATTACGACAAAATTGAGAACGAATAGGTGGTTAATGGTGTCAAGAATTCTAAAATGCCACTCAACAAAACAGAATCTAGTTCGAATGGAGAAACACAACAATTGAAAAATGGTTTGAAACAACAGAGAAATATTTTAAAAAACTTCTCGAAGATGTATATACGCAAGTTGTTCCACTTGTTTCCACAACAGTTGAAAGGATCAACATTATAAATTATCTTAAACTCAGCTTCTCAAACTACCAGGTCACTTGTGCTGATTTTCTTTAATTCGGATAAGTAAGATGTACTCAATGAGTAATTAATATATGGGTTAACCCGAGTACATACTTGATATACTAGAAATGCTCAAGGGACGGAGCACGCTTAGAAAAGCAAACCCATTCATAAGAATTGTATCGCAGGATACAAGAATACCTTCATTATGCGACGCCTCCAAGACGACCAATAATTTCCTGCCCCTAGCACTAGGAAATGACTTCAAGAATCGGCGAGCCTGCTTTGTCTCTGAACCTTCCCAGTCTTTCTTCAACTATTTTTTATAAGATAACTGGTTTACCAACTTGATATGATTGCGCTGGATAGTGAACACAAGTTCTGTAAAATTATATCAGAATTTGTAATGTTAGTTTGTCTTACCAAATACTACCAAGGAAATAAAAGGAATAACCTATACAAAATATATAAGACCATTAGATTATCTACCTGCAAAAAATTATATATCTGCATGTAGGAACATAACTTTTGTGTTGGACTTCATTAGTGAGTTGTGTGAAATTTAGACCTGTTATGGATAAGTAGAAGGTACCTGACATTGATAACATCATCAACTCTCCCAGTGAGCCAGTGGTACCCATCCTTGTCCCTGAAGCAAATATTTAATTCTTTTTAGAACCACCCAACATGCACGTCTTCCAATAATTAGAAGTTTAAATGTACAACACTTAAAGCAATTATTGATAAGAAAGGCAATGATAACATTTATTAATATATTACCGACTACATCCATCACCACTAAAATAATAGCTAGGGAACGCTTTGAAGTATGTAGTTTCATATCTTTCGTGGTCTCAGTAAAGAGTTTGGAATGCCCCAGGCCAAGAGCCTTTAACGCATAAATATCCACTGCACCCACCTTCCATATCATTACCCTTCTCATCAACTATGACAGGTTGCAGTCATATGAAAGAACAAGATAATGAAGTAGAAGTAGAAAATAAGAATGACGATGGTACTAGAATTCTATCATGTCCAAAGCAGTTTCAGAAAATAAGCCTGCATCAAGTACCTGAACCCCAAAAAAATGCAAATGTAGCGGAACCAGGCTTCTGTGGCCATGAACCTGGAAGGGAGCAATCTGCAAGGCAAGAATGGAAATAGTGAAACGATTGTTGCGATAGTCAGAACAATATAACAAAGGTGAAGAAATGAAATATCTACCATGAAGCCCCCGATCTCTATTTGCCACCAAGTGTCAGATATTGGGCACCTGAAGTCTCTAACTACATTGAAAAACCACCTGTTACGACAATGAATATGTAAAATGAGTTATGTCTTATACTTTTAAAAATAAGAACTTCATTGCATAGTCATCTTACCTCTTGGATAACACTAAAGATAGGTAAAAACACATCAGTATCATAATTTCTCATCTTGTTCTGGATTATAGAAGTTAATCTCTCAAAACCCACTCAAGTATCAACATGTTTAGTAGGCAGAGGTTTTAGAGAGCCATCACTTTCCCTGTTAAACTGTGGATAAATATAAAACAAAAGGAGTGAAGAAAAAAAGAGAGAGAGAATCAATTAACCAAACTAGTAGTCAGAAACAAGGGGGGAAACAAGTAATTGACATGAGAGAACTTTACTACAATGCTACCTGAATAAAGACAAGGTTCCATATCTCAATTAATGTAGGATCGTCATTATTAACCAAAGATGCAGCATCACGGTTGCCAATTCTGTCAAAATGTATTTCAGTGCAAGGTCCCAAAGGTCCAGTATCACCCATCTCCCAAAAGTTATCCTACTTGGAGTTGCATAGCAGAAAAAAAAATCATCATTCTTTTATTTTGCATATATTTGTAGGGTAATTGATAATTAGGAAGAAAAAAATTGTTCTATTAACACCTGGGTGCACTGGACAATCCATGCACAGTAAAGATTTCACAACTTCATATTATACTATCATACTTTTAGAAAACCCCCCAATAAACTAAAACAATACACATTCTGTAATTGTACAACTAGAATAACATGATAAATAATAAAAAGTAGAAATTTCATGACTTCATATTATATTACCATAGTTTCAGCAAACCCCCAACAAACAACACTGCTTAGTAGGTCCCAATTCTTTACTCAAAGTGTCCATTATGATGTGAATTAAAGAGTACAATTACATTCATTGCGTGGAAGTTTACCTACTTTGTAGATGTGTGCCTAAACTTACTTCTCGCAAAGAAAGGATAGTGATATTTCTAGCGCAACGAGTGATATAACCAGCAAATTGTACAATTTTTTCCACACAGTACACGCAACTAAAATTTTGCTCATTCTTAAGTCTATTCAAGAAAATAAGTTACTGAAGCATAGCAATGTTTGAATAACTGCAGTCTATGATAAGATAGACTGCAAAAAGATACTGTCAAGCAGTGATTACACTGATAATTAATGGAACCAGTGTTACCTAAAACCTGGATCCCTTCAATTTGCAGAACGGTAACATAATACACCATACGTTCTTCTTTTAAAATTATTACCTAGAAACATGAGGAATAGTAGCATCCTACATTAACATATTCTATATATGTGAAAGTAAATAGAAACAAGATGTTTTGGAACGGCTTGTTCCAGAATACACCATGATTTTGAACATTCATATCATAATGCAAATAGCTACCATGTTAACATTTTGTGTTGACTCTGAATGGAACTAACTTCATGATTCATGCATTTTCAAGTTTGGGTTGTTTAGAAACACGATAATCATAGCAAAAAGAACCATTGAGTAGTTTCAAACATATTATGTGCCCTTTCTTGAAAATATTAAAATGAGCAATTACACTAGAAAACTGTGAAACGAATTGTTCTTATCAGACCAGAAAGATCCTACCTCAATCTAAGAAAGCAAGTGAAGTTTAAAATTCTATTAAGATAGTATGGCAATAAATGGGTGTCTTCAAAATTTCCACATCTGTACTAAAAATGTAATGTCTCAGAAACACAAGCATTAACAGTTAAAAACTAATTCTATAAAATTGCAAGATATAACTTTTATCACCAATAAGGAAAATATTCAAAAAGAATAAATTAACAATTAGCAGCCAACATAACAGGAAGTTATGAAACCAATTAACTAGCACTATCCTATAAATATAACAAGATTGAGAAAAATAAACACAAATTTAATCAGGAAACAAAATTCAAAGACAAGATACATGTATGCATACCCATTGGCTTAATTCCTACTGACACATAATGCAAAGAAAAAGCTATCCCCGGAAGAATAAAAATACAAAAAATTCCCCAAATAGAAAAGGGTAGAAACAATCAAACATAAACAAAGCAAAAGAACCTTTGATTACATAAACCCAAAACTCTAATGAAGAAAAAGAACCCTGAAACTGAAGCAAGCTTTGCACGTAAATAATACCTGTGGCGCTCAATGCTCGAGTAGAAAAGGGCCTCGACTCGCCAAAATGGTCGGCAAATAAAATGAATTCCCAGTAATTCTGCAATTTAGCCCTTATAGAAAATGATAAATTTTGGCTGATTAGAACAGTGGGGAAGAAGATAAAGAATTTTGGATTACCCGACTTTGTTTAGGAAGAAAGAGAAGATATAGAGGGGGTTCGCACACAAACACAGAGAGAGATAGAGAGAGGGATAGGGAAAAATCAGACGAGTGTGGATTCTCCCGTACGTGCCTCCTTAGTTGATGGCCATAGTGGTAGCCGAAGGATTGGATCGTAGCCGAAGGTTTGGATCGTAGGAGAGTAGGGCACCCGCTTCCTTTGCTACGTCCATCGTAGAGAAAAAAAGTACAGAGATAGGAGAGAGAAGAAAGTAGATCTAAAGAACTATGATTCTCTGTTTTAATTTCAAATTTTTATCTCCGTGTTTTTATTTTTTGCTCCATAGATAACGTTTTTTTTAAAACGTTACTTATTTAAAATCAAAAATTACTCTTATAAATACATAATATTTTTTTATATATATCTACAACGTTTGTTTTATTAAAAAACGTTTTAAAAAAAATATCATAACGCTTTTTTTATGAAAACGTCATCTTTTAAGTGTTGTCTTTTTATGGTTTTGTACTAGTGACATGCTTGTAATCGAGTTTATACGGTCGTAACACCGAAACATGAAAAACATTATGAACGTGTTCCAACTCTGGAGGTAAAGCTACCTCATAAGCCACTTCTCCAACTCTTCGTAGCACCTCGAAGGGTCTAATAAACCTCGGGCTTAGCTTTCCCTTTTTACCAAAATGAATTTTTCCCTTCCAAGGAGAAACATTTAAGAACACAAAATTTCCTATATCGAACTCACGATCTTGTCTGTGTTGATCAGCATACTTCTTCTGCCTATCTTGAGCAGCTACTAATCTTGTCATGATGAGTTTGACAACCTCAAAGGTTTGTTGTACCAGTTTTGGTCCTAATAGTTAACGTTCACCGATTTCATCCTAGCAAAGTGGAGTTCTGTACTTTCTGTCATACAATACTTCGTAAGGCGGCATGCCGATGCTTGTGTGGTAACTGTTATTGTAGGCGAATTTTGCCAATGGTAAATGTTCATCCCAGTTCCCTTTGAAATCCATGATGCATGCTCTGAGCATATCTTCCAACGTCTGGATTGGTCGTTCGCTTTGACCATCTGTTTGTGGATGGTATGCCGTACTCATTCTCAATTGTGTTCCCATATATTCTCGTAGTCTCTTCCAGAAGTTTGACGTGAATTACGGATCTCTATCTGACACAATTGACACTGGAACTCCATGTGTCAAAATGATCTCTTTAATGTATAACTTTGCCAACTGATTAGATTGAATCTAATCTTTATTGGTAAAAAGTGTGTTGATTTCGTCAGCCTGTCCACTATCACCCAAATCTCATCGTATCCTCTCTGAGTAGTTGGAAGACCTACCACAAAATCCATTATGATGTGTTCTCATTTTCATTCTGATATTTTAAACAGTTAAAGTAATCCGCTTGGTCTCTGATGCTCGGCTTTGACTCTTTGACATGTCAAGCATTTCGCGACACATTCTGCAACATCTCTTTTCTTGCTTGGCCACCAAAAATGTCACCGTAAATCTTGATACATTTTCGTACTTCCTGGATGAATCGAGTATCTTAAGTTATGAGCTTCGGTCAATATTTCTTTTTTAATATCTGGTACTGCTGGAACCCATATTCTTCCCTCGAATCTTACTAGTCCTTCGGTATCGATCTTGTACTTCATCTCACTACCCTCGACCATACTTTCCTTTATTTTTTTGCATTCTTCATCTTGTAGTTGAGCATTCTTTACCTTGTCCACCAAAGTTGGACTAGCTTTTATCTGGAATAGTCATTCATCGGATTGTTTTAGAAATTTTATTTCTAACTCTAGCTTTGTCATTGCTGAAATAAGCTCCTCCTAGGTGGTTAACAGCATCAACTTTTCTCGACCTTTCCTGCTCAAAGCATCTGCAACCACATTTACTTTGCCTGGGTGTTAAAAGATCTCACAATCGTAATCTTTTATTAACTCCATCCATCTCCTTTGACGCATGTTCAGGTCCTTCTATATGAAAATATACTTCAGACTCTTATGGTCTGTATATATCTCACATTTCTCTCCATAGAGATAGTGTCTCCATATCTTCAGAGCAAATACCACCGCAGCCAACTCTAAATTATGAGTCAGATACCCTTTTTCGTAGTCTTTCAATTGCCTTGATGAATATGCAATGATTTTGCCATTCTGCATAAGGACACAACCTAATCCTTTATGTGAGGCATCACTATACACTACAAAGTTTTTTGTATTATCTGGTAATGACAACACAGGTGCCACACTTAACTTCTTTTTTAAGTCTTGAAAGCTCTCTTCACACTTCTCCGTCCAAACAAATTTTACAGCTTTCCTTGTCAAATTTGTTAACGGGGTGGCAATCTTGGAAAAGTCTTGAATAAACCGTCTATACTAACCGGCCAGTCCCAAGAAACTCATCACCTCTGATGGTATCCTTGGTTATTCCCAATTGATTACGGCTTCGACTTTTGATGGATCCACTGAAATACAGTCTTTGTCAATCACATGTCTAAGAAATTGTACACGTTCTAGCCAAAGTTCACATTTAGAAAATTTCGCGTACAACTTTTCCTTTCTTAGCGTCTCCAATGTCAAACGTAAATGTTCCACGTGTTCTTCTTGAGATTTGGAGTACACCAGAATATCATCAATGAATACCACTATAAACTTATCTAAGAATGGTTTAAACACCCTATTCATCAAATCCATGAATGCTGCAGGGGCATTTGTCAAACTAAAAGACATTACCAGAAACTCGTAATGTCCATATCGAGTTCTGGATACCGTTTTAGGTATATCCTCCTTCCTTACCTTTAATTATTGATACCCACTTCTTAAATCTATCTTCGAGAAGTACTTATCTCCCTTCAGTTGATCAAATAAGTCATCTATTCTTGGCAATGGATATTTATTCTTAATAATGATTTTGTTTAATTCCCTATAATCAATACAAAGTCGCATTGACCCATCCTTCTTCTTCACGAATAACACCGATGCTCCCCACGGTGATACACTCGGATGAATGTATTTCTTGTCTAACAACTCTTGTAATTGTACCATCAGTTCCTTCATCTCTACCGGAGCCATCCTGTACGGGGCTTTCGATATCGATAACGAACTCGATCTCTCTGTCAGGCAGAAGTCCTGGTAAATACTCCGAAAACACATCTACAAATTCCCTAACCACTGGTATCTCTTCCAGTTTCACTCCCTTCCTCTAAGTATCGACTATGTAAGCTAAATATCCTGCATATCCTTGACCCAAGAACTTCTTGGCCTGCATAATTGTTAAACACCTTGCCTATTTGGGTGACTTGCTACCTTAGAAGACTACCTTTTTCGGAGTCATAAGGTTTACGCATTTTTTTGGCAATCAATTATCGCTCCATAATTGAATAGCTAATCCATTCCCAATATAACATCAAACTCTCCAAGTTTAATCGTGATTAAATCTACTATCATGACATTCCCCTTAATATTTACCCTACAATTCTTGTATACGAACCTAACAGGAATCACCTCCATATTCGCAATTTCTATGTTTAAAGGGAAATTTAATTCTTCACTAGGCAATCCTAACCTCTTTGCAAATTCATCAGATATAAACGAGCAAGTAGCACCCGAATCAAATAATACATAATCATCTATATCATTGATTGGGATAATACCTGACACAACATCTTTTGATTGTAAAGCATCCTGAACAGTCATGTTGAAGGTTCTGGCTGTGGGTATGTTTGATGACGTTGGTCCAACAGTGGTCAATGTACCTCCACTGCTACCTCCCTTGCTTCCCGTTGTCTCTCCAACTTTCTTCTTAGGTCACTCGCGAGCAAAATGATCCTTTGACCCGTATGTGTAGCAAACATTCTTCTTTGGTTGATAGCAATTTGGGGCAATGTGACCCTCCTGGCCACAGTTGAAGCATACTCGCTTACCCCTTAAGCACATGCCAGTGTGATTCTTTTTGCATGTAGCACATACTTCAAACTTTTTTTTCTGCTGGCTACCTTATTGGCATCTAGCACCAACACTCGCATTCCACTTCCTCTTCAAGTTACTACTACCATTTCCACCACTAATACCACCATTCTTACCTTCACCTTCATTTTTCTTCTTTCTTTATTCTTGATTGTACTTTGTCACAGCCTAGCCTCTACCCTCAGCAAGAATTGCCTTCTCAAGCACTGCTACAAACGTCTTTAACTGGAACAGGGTGCAACTAGGGCTTGAATCCCTGTTCAAACCTCATCGCCTTACGCTCATCCGTGTTTACTTAATATGGCAAAAACGTCACCAACTCATTGAACCTTGCTGCATACTCCGACACTATCATTGTGCCCTGCTTAAGCTCTAAAAACTGTACTTCCATCTGATCCTTTGAACTCTCTAAAAAATAGGTCTCGAAGAATATTTTCTTGAACCTTTCCTAAGTCATCACTCCCTGACCTCCTCTAGTTTTATTGGCTTGCCACCAATAACTGGCCTCTTCTTTTAACATGAATGTTGCAAAAGCAGTTTTCTGGTTCACACCAACCCTAACAACATCAAATACCTTCTCTATTTCATAATCTAGGTCTGTGTGTCGACTGAATTCATGGTTCCATGGAATTCTGGCGGTCCAACCGCCTTGATATCCTTAAACATTGTAGCTTAATTCTGCGGTTGATTCTGTAGTGCTTCTGTCAGAAGTTTCACTAACTGCTGAACTAGGTTAGCTTCAGCGTTGTTATTGTTGGTAGATCCCTCAAGGGTTTTTTGTCGTGGTTGACGTCTTCTTGGAGGCATTTTCTGATTAAAATACACTTATTAAATTATTACTCAATTTCTTTTAAGTATGTTCTACTTAACTTGCACATCATAGAAGATCATCACATAACCCAAAACATCTTGAATAAAAATTAACATTTTATTCATTTATCATCTTTAGAAAATATAAGAACAATAGCATCATTTCTATTTACATTACTTTCCTGAACTACCAAAGTTTCAGGATAACATCATCATCATATCCCATTGGTTACATAACACTTGGGATTTACATTTTATTTATCATATCATTAATCACATATCAAGTACATTCCCTACGATGACTTACTAAAAAGCTGTGTAGCCTTACGACGCTCTTCTTCCATAATACGAAACATTGTTCTGCGATCTAACATGTACGGTGGCAGCGTCTCGAACTGAATCGGATAATACATAACTCGATCTTGAGCTCGATTAATCACGGTGTTGAATACGCCATTCACCTCCTCCATCTTGATCTTCTTTGCTTGTGCTTCCCTCTTTGCTACTCCTGCACGCTAAGAAGCTTTCTCATACGCGTTTTTGACTCTTACTCTCTTGCCAGATTCTTCTTTCAATTTTTTCTCCAGCTCTGCGATCTCCTCTGTCATTTGTTCGTTCTCTCCTTCAGTGTGAATTAGCTTCCATTCGACATTACTCAGACGTCCATCTAGATCCCGGATCTCGTCATCCTTCTGTGCCATCGAGGTCTACTGTCCAACTACTATCTCTTCCAACTCCTCGACTCTATCCTAAAGTTCCACATTGCGGTCGTATACTTTGTCGTTCATACGAGCTACAATCGAGTTTGGTGGAAACTCTTCTTCCTCGTCATCCTCATCCCCATCTGATTGTGGCAGCTCAACGGGGTCCTCCTCATCCGTCTCTACCTCATCATCCTCATCAAGTAAACCCTCCTGCTCAACCACTGTAACCAACAGAGATGATTCCCATGGCAGTAGTTATTCCCAAACCACTTGAATATCTCGAGGCTCCTCCTCTCTAGGCATCTGGGGTCATTCCTCCTTAGCCTAACTGGATTCTCCGATATTATCCATCCTGGCAACAAAATTTTTAAGTTTTAATTACTAATCATTACTACTCGACACTCACGATCACGTAGGTTGCAATCACATAAGCATATAAGTGTTTTATTACTTCCTCCTTAAAACTCGATAAGAGTTTATCACCACTATCTTTTCAAAGGTTACTTCCTAAGGCTTTTTCCCAACCTAAGGTTCATAACCTAAAGTTTTGATATCAACTTGTGACACCCCCAAATATGGGTACTTCATTCTCACAAGATTTGGTGTTCACTATCTAAACATTCATTTCTAACTACCCAAATAAAATTAAATTTAACAATAAACCTTCCCATTAAATGATTACATCAATGAGTTAAATAAAATCTCTCAGGTTATGTAACCTTTAAATACAAACATCAAGTGCGGAAAATTAAATAATTACATCTCAACAATTAAAACAAAGTTTGGCAATATAGAAATCAACAGATTTACAAGTCTTCAACACTTGTTCATCTTTCCTTTTCCTTTATTGGTGGTAGGTTCATCGACCTTCTCAACTTTAGCTGTAAATGTTATATAAGCAAGAGTGAGCAAATAAATGCTCACTTGAAGTGACAATGAATAAAAATATCATAACAACTACCAAATGAATAGGCTCAATAAAATTGAATAATATTCTCTATCAATGATAATCAGGAACAGAATTTGAAATATATATCTAAGGGTCACAAGACCACGAACTATGTCCAATGTTATAAGTATTATTTCAACTTAAACCCAAACAGTCATAAGACTGTAGGGACTTCTCGTACTTAGGGGGATCAACCCTTCGTACAATGTATTGTGCACAAACATCTAAATGCTTACGCGTAAATAATCCCCTATAATAGGGTTGTTCATCTCAGTTTTAATATACGAATCCGCACCAAAGGAAGTTTAGTTTGGATAAGCTTCAAGGAAATTTTGAATTTAAGGAACATCAACTAAGGATTAGTTGAATCAATATAATTTGATATGACTTCAAGTGCTCGATAACAATATAATATGAAATAGTTATAAATTATAAGTGAATCAACATTATACATCGAAATCATGATTTAGAAATGAACTAGAAAGCATAGGCATTGAATATTGTAACAAACCTTGCTTGAACAATAATAAGCTAAGGCTATTAGTCTTACTCAATAAAAGAAGTGAGTTAATGAACATGTATGATTAATAACAAGTTGAGGAATAAAACTTTCTCAACATAAGAACAACAGAATTTAGGAACTTGCGTTATAAGAAACAAAATTAAAGATTGGAACCCTTCTCAAAGTAAGAGTTAGGTAAAAGAGTTTGCATGAACATAATCAAGTTAGATCAAATATAAAAGTAGGTTTAGGAACTTGCTCAATGAATGAACATGGTTTAAGCACTTGCACAATCATAAAAGTAGAGTTAGAGAACTTGCCTCGTGCGTAGGTTAAACAATCACTACTCACGTTCACCACAAGTCCTACACATACCATATGTATTGACAATACTCATTAGTTACACTAATAGTAGCTTCACGAGTTTCTTTCCCACTTTTAGTATAGCTCACTAACTAAGTTTAAGTTTAAACAATATCACATCTTTTCATGATCATCACATTTTAGCTCTATTACAACTAATTAAATTATCATGTCATTTCACCATATACACATAACAACTTGATACAACATCCTAATACATGTCCAACATGTTATAATTCTCTTTAGATTAGGTTATACTAACACACAAAGGGCTGCACTTGCATTCGTGCATCCCTACGCCCTTCGATAGCCTCCAAATACACAACAGTTCAAAAGATGGCCATTTTGACCCCTAATAACGACATCAAATTGAAAAAAATTAAGGAATAAAGTTATAGGTCTACTCGTCCTCGTTCCGGATCATCTTGAATCGAATTAATCGAAGTTCGTATGAAAACGTTATGTTCATTTTAGTAAAACATGTCCGGTCAGTTTTTTTTCAAAATTTGGCAAGATAGACTACCCCCCGCCGAGACGGGGGTACCTTCTGCGATTTAGCGAATGAACATCACGAACACTACAGAAAAGCCAAATGAAGCCTAAAAGCTCCTTTCTAACAACCATACCAACATACCCAAGGTGTGATATGTTTACAGAAATATAAATTAATGTTTCTAACATGTTTCTAACCACATAAACAACATAAACATCAAGATTACAACCTTTAATTTCACTATTTCTCTTATTTCCTATTCTTTTGACATTCATAGCGAAATTTTTCAATGTGAATTCGTTTTACAACCAAAACAGTTAGTTTCAATTACTTTGTTTTCATTTCTTCATATATTCTCACAATCAATCAACAATTTACACTTATACTATGAATCGAGTACCAATTTTAATTCTAATTTAAGCCATATTCAACATATGTCAATGTAAACTTACTGTAATATCATTTCCTCCATAATAAAATATATTACATGAATCAATTTAATCTAAATCATCTATAAACCACATGAAAGCAATTTATATCAATAATTATCATATAAAATCACATAATAAACAATTACACCTTCACACCAATTTTACAAATAACTTATCATGTATATAAAAGCTAGAACTTTAGAAGAAAACTAGAAATAAGAAAAGTAGGGTTATACCTTTGCTAGAAGATGATTACAACAACTTCTTATTCTAAATTCTCAACTCACAGAGAATTTTCTCTTCTTCCTTCTCACTTTTCTTTCTTTCTTTTCTCTTCTTTCTCTTCTTCTTTGTTCTTTCTTTCTTCTCTAACTTACGTAACTTAGAAAATATAACGTATAATATAATATGTATTAATATATAATATAAATATATATATATAACTGATATCAGTTATATCTTTTTGAAAATCAAAAGCCATAAGGTTTGTTTGGCTAAACCACTTTAAAAATTAATAACTTAAAATCCTTATGTATTGTTTGGTAAAACCTATTTAAATTAAAGACTTAACATTCATTAAGCCTTGTTTAACAAAACTGAATTAAACTCCTTTAATTTATTTTAATAACTCATTTATAATATAGTTTATGGTCATAATTTATTTAAACAAATTCTAATATTCAATTTAATTAAATCTAATAACAATTTATTAAATCAATTTACCACATAAACTAATACAACAAAATTATAATTACAAAACCAAATTAGAATAACATTATAATAATTCATTTAATCCCTATCAACTCTATAATTTAATTGTCAAATATTTATTCAACGATAAACACATCAATTAAAATATTTATATAATTTAATAAATATTTGGAATTACAATTTAAAATTCTGGATTGTTACATTGAATATGTCAGATGTTATGTGATTTGTTTATGTTAGTGTATCAATGTTATACTATAGTATATGGACAATAGATTCATGGCCTTAGATCACTTAAATAACAAACAGAATCAAAGTAGTGGACAATCAAACTAGGTTGACCGAGCATGACTTAATTTAAGTTTTCTGAAAATTTCAAAAAATGTATGAACACAATTTCTGACAAGGTTTGACCAGCTCAAATCTTGTGATTTTGATGTAGTTATGTTACCCAAGTGTAGTAATCTTGTTCTTTGACATGAGGACTACATGATTGAACCATTTAAACACCTAATCTATGACCAGAACCCAATGATAATCGAGTTACAAAGTGCATACTTAGAAATGCCTGGGTTCTTGGTAACCCAAAAAACCTAGAAACTGTCTATGTAGCGCCCGAGAAAATCGGATCTTTATGTGAATTAAATTTGATTTGATTATTTGAATTAAATGAATTTAATTGTTTATTTATGTGAGGAAGCTATTTGGAGGTTGTTCTACGACCTAAAATGTACGGATGTGGTTAGTATTCTGGCTATGTGCTAGGATTAATTGTTTTGAATTTCTAAGATGAAAATAATAGTTTTTGAGAAATTTCTGTAAAAATACTATTCATCCATTTCTTCTCAGAGATTAAGTTTGAATTTCTGAGAAGCGCGTAATGATAGAATACTAAGACGTGATGAAATATTCAATAGTATTTCAGTTATGACAATCGAAGGTTTCGCCTGCGGACTTAAAACCTAAGGGTTAGGAAAAGTGAATTCCGAGAATTAAATGTCTACGTATAATGATTATGGTTATTATATGTGAGAAATACGAGTATGATACTAGTTATTATACGAGTATAGTATGAAGATTATTACGACGTATAATACGAATATCGTACGAACTATATATGAAGAGAATACGTGAATTGTATGAGTAGAATGCAATTAGTCTTAATGGACTTTTAGTTTATGGACTTGGTAGAATCCAATTGGACTTGGATTATGGCAAGCCCAAAGTTATGTTAAGTCAAGCCCAAGATAGGCCCAATATGAATTTATTTTAAGGCCCAAACTACGAAACAAAACTGCAGATCGAACCGATGGATCGCCAGATGGGTAAAACCCATGGGGGGACCCATTAGAGCATGTGGGGCTGACCACTTGGAGGCCAATTAAAGTAGATTTACTTGGTGGCTAAGAAAGTGAATAGTAAGGAGGTTAACATGATGGCCATTTTACCCACCATTAGATTTTCCTATATAAGAAATGCTTTGGTGATTCATTTAGTTATTTCACCAACTTTAAAGACCAATATATTGAGAGAGAGAAAAGAGCTTTAACAAGTAATCAAGAGCAATCCAAGCAAAACATACAAGCTTTATTCAAGAATGCGAAGAACGATAAGGTAATATTACGTAAACCTAAGTCTTAAATCCTTTTTTTATTTTTTTTCTTAGAGAAGTATGAATTGGTGCAGCATGTCTCTTCCGGAGTAATTAGGATGGCTAATAGTGGATTAAAACATTATAAGTAATGTATGATTAAGAATCATAAGCGTTTAAGTAAGTTTAAATAAAGAAAACCAATAAGCGTTTATTTGGTTGTTGATGGACAAATTGAAAACCATCATAGGTTATGTGCATCTTGCTTGGTTAGGTTATAGATAATGAATCAATGGATTTGTTCCATTTGATTTGGCGTATAGAACTCGAGTAACAAATTTATGGTAAAATTTACGAGATTAGGTGTTAAACGTTGAAATCGTAGAATTTCCGTATTAGTAGTCGAAAGTAGCTATTTAACTCGGAAACCTTTATTTTTTATGGCATAACGTAGAACAACGTATTTGAGAGTCGTGGACTCAAGAATCGTCGAATTCTGACTTCAAACGAAGAAATGAGCTGTGAACGTTCATGAACATTAAATGAATGCGTAATAGGACGTTAATTAGTGAATTATTTGTTAACGGATTTAAAAACTACTTTTATCCGAATGAAATCGAAGTACATGAGATATGTAAGATAACGACTTTTGAACGAGCCAATTTCGACTTATAACGACCAAGTTAAGAGTCCGGAAAGAATTGAACTGAGAAAAATTAGAAAATTTTCAGGGCTCAGGGTCAGCACTGCAGCACCGCCCAAGCCTGTGTTCCTCGCGCCGTAGCGCCGGGTCGAAGAAGTAAGCACTGTAGAGTCGTGCCGCAGTGCCACTCGTATAAAGGAGTCTCGCGCCGCAACACCGAGACAATGGCTTAGCTACTGTTAGTTGACGCCGCAGTGCCAATGTTGTACTAGGAGATGGCGCCGCAGCGCCGAGACAGGGAAAATGTCTGACTTAGTTATTTTTTAGCCTAATTGTTGCATGACAATTATGGGGCAAATGTATGTACTTATTATACATGTTAAGACCATTCCTATGTCACATATATAGTTATGACTTTAGGAATTAAATGTTGTTTAACTAGTAATGAAATGAAGAATGTAAAGTATAAGGAAGTAAATAGTATCCAATTACTATGATATTTAACCAATGGTTAGTAAGTATCGGTTTAGTAACGTAAAAACATTAATAAGCCGTAAAGGAGGATAAGTAACTGTAAACGAGTTTTGTTAATGAAATAAATTCGATTAAGTTATAGAAGAGAAAGGAGTTGGTAAAAACGATGTGATTAGATTGTTTGGTAGCTAATTATAGTGTGCGATGTGAATATATCATGTAGAGATTGTAAAGACCAAGAATTGTTGAATATTTATTTGAAGACGTTTGAAGGCATGTTTTCTTAACGCTTGTCTAACCTCCGTGTTAGCCAAGTTTTCTGTGATTCATGTTATGAGATGCAAGAATGGTTTTACGTAAGGGTCGATGCCAATTTTAACTCGGTTAGACTAATCTTAAGAGTTTGATTGATTTGTTTACAAGTCGATATAGAATCGATAACGATATCCTATGCCAATTATTCGGTACAGATTCAAAGGTAAGCCTGAGTATGAATAAACAAATATATTTTACATCTATTATTCGATGGGCACGTGAGGTTGCCAAAACTTAAACATAAATACATTTAACGGATGAGTGTTAATCAACATAGAGGACTATAGGTTGATCACCTAGAAGTGCTCGTAAGATATATCGAACTTACAGACTTAGTGTCGGGTTGTCCTTTTTCATGAATGAAAAGTAAAGAGAATGTTCATGGTCTTTTGACCTACTCAGAATTCCTAAGTTACTTTATGTATTTCGAAATTGTTTTATGAGAATGAAAAGTGTTATCCAAAGATACATAGTACTTCATAGCTATTTGTTCAGTTATTAAAGAATAATCATATGATTCTCGACGTGTTATTTATATAATATTTTGCTAGACTTGCTGAGCTAGTTATGCTCACTTCTTGCTTGAATTATATGATTGCTGTGACACCCCCAAAATTAGGTATACATCACCCATCTTGGGTCGTCAGATACATAGTACAAAATACAAATACAACTTACTAATACAACTGTCGTGTACAATACGACAAAACATAAACTGTGAGTTTGAATACAAATATTATCTTCTAGAGAGTATTCATACTCAAAAGGAGTCCTCATTACATTTATTAACACACCATTACATAGAATAGTGAGGACTACTAACTGATACTATTATTCGGACCATCACTCCGTTCCCCGACTTGCCCCAGCTACGTTCTCATTTCCTGAAGAGAACAGTGAAAGAAAGGGTGAGCTCAACTAGCCTAGTAAGAAATATTAAGACTAAGATAATGCAGAATAAATTATCATTAGCCTTCAACAATGTTAAACTGATAAAATATAATAGACATCAAGTTTAACTGCAGCGGAACAAGCAATCCATTAAAAGAGTCAAGTAGAAAATAAACTCTACTATCTTTTATGATTTAAAAAGTTTTTTCAACACTGTGATCGCTGAGACTCAGCTTAATAAAATAATCCACATCATCGAATCACCCCTGCACTACGGCCAAGAATATTCGTGTATTCATTAATGGTCATGATCATGCCAACAACTTTCCATCACTGCACTACGGCCAATGAGACTTTAACCACATCTGTGACGCCCCGAGAATAGGTATACAACACCCATTCTGAGTCGCCAAATACATGGTACAGAAAGCAAACTACAACTTTAATAATACAATTGTCGTGCAAAATACGACAACACATACTGTGAGTTTAAATACAAATATTGTCTTCTAGACAATATCCACACTCAAATAAATCCTCATTACAATTATTCAAACACTATTTTACAGAAATAGTGAGGACTGCTAATACATCTTTCTAGAACCATTACTCCATACCCCGACTAGATCCTGCTATGTTCTCACCTCCTGAGAAGAAAAATGGAACAAAAAGGAAAAGGGTGAGCTCAACTAGCCCAATAAAGAATATTATGACCAAGATAATATACAACAAATTATCGTTAGTCTTCAACAGAGAAAAATCTGATAAAATATAATCGACAACAAGTTTTAGATCAACAACTGCAGCGGAAACAGCAAACCATTAGAAGAGTCAAGTAGAGAAAGAATTCTACTATCTTCTAAGATTTAAAAGTCCATCATCAATATTTTATCCCTGTAACATCAATTAATAATCATCTTTAACCAAATATTTATCTTTGCACTACAGGCCAAAGATATTCATTTGTATCATCAGTCGGTCATGTTCATCTCAACACCTGTTCTTCTTTGCACTACAGGCCAAAGATATTCATCAAGTAATTATACATCTTTGCACTACAGGCCAAAGATATTCAGTAATATCATCATTTAGGACTGAGGATGATGAAAAATACCTTAAAGAGAACGAATCCAATGAGACAGAAGGACAAATAGTAGGGATTCGTATAACAGTTTATCCAAGATCAATAATACTTCATAATAATCAATTGTGAAGCAGAATTCAAAAATAAAGATCAAAACATGGATACAATCAAAGATAGTAACCATAATAGACATCTTGGACAAAAAGGAAAAATTTTATTTTTCGGTGAATAGTGCCGTATTCGTGAATAGTGTCGTATACGTGAATAGTACCACCGTATACGTGAATAGTAACCCCGACACAAAAAGTTCCAAATTTGATAAAAACTCGTATCAATATTTCAGCATAATGATATTGAAGAAAATAATATCATTTAAGAAGAAAATAATATCCCTTACCTCAAAATATCAGTACTTCTGGTCGGAATACCGGTATAAGGCTGAAAGAAACTTGCTCTGATGAATAGAAACTCTCAAAGTATCTAAATACTCACAAAATACACTCAATAATCTAGAGAGAGAAAGAGAGAAAACTTGTTTCTGGTGTGATTTTTAATTCTAACTTAGCCTTCTATTTATAGGAAAATTTTGGTAGGTTTGACCTGCAACCTGATGGCTTTACCTGCTACTATTCCCACCCACCACATTTGAAATATAATTCAGCACATTTCTTCACCAACCACAAGTGGGGCCCACCAATTCTAGAATTTTCCACCAAAATGATAAACTCTGAAAATTCAACAATTTCTGAACCAGTCATCTTGTAAAATTCGTAATAAATCATACGTTCATTTTTAACGGTTCAAAATTTGTGGACATATACTCAACTTATATATGTACAACATATCCAAAAATTACCACGATCCAACGGTCGGATTAAAAATTATAACCCCCGCAAACTATCTCAAAAACCCTGATTTTTAATACCTCTATTCCGACAAAAATACTGACAAAAACCTCAACATTAACTCCTTCATTTTTAACCACAAAAATATATCCCTCATTTATATCCACATAAAATAAATATTTCCTTATCATATGAATCAATAATTAATTATTCACAAATAATATTACAGAATCACATTTATGACAACCAGGCCGTTCCCAGGAAAGAGGGGGCTTTCCAATAAGGATTTCTCCTTACTGGCGCGCAATTAGATGACCAAACCTCTCCTTAGACACAACTTTCTAGACATTGCCAATAATGTTATCTAATAATATTATTCAAATAATATGAATTATTGATCTGATAAATGAAAATACTCTGCAGCAACAATTATTGAAACAACAATAATATAAAATATCAACGCAGCAATTATTGAATCAATAAAATAAAATATTGAATTATAACTACTGTAACAATTATTGAGTAGTGCCTTCTTACGTAAGAATCAATAATTGGTGCAATACCGTGTGCTACTGTATTTTAACCACCGGGTATTCCAACAGTATTAACGGTAACAACTACGCCGTTATTTATAAACAACTTATACTTGTCGTTTTCTTCATCCAATTGCTTTCCGTTATGGGGCCCACACAAGGCTGCGTCGTCGTACGAATATTCCCCGACAGCAAGAATATTCCACGACCAACCGAATATTCACCGACCAAAAATAAATATTTTATAACCACTTGCTTATTTTGCAAAATTTGCACATTTCACCCATAACCAAAGTATTATATCAAATTAACCCCTTATTATTCACAATAATATTTAGAGAAAATTTGATTTTATTCATTAATAAGTTGGGGTCTTACAACCTCCCCTCCTTATGAAATTTCGTCCTCGAAATTGACGTACGTACCTGATGTTTCAAAAAGGTGAGGATACCTCGCTTTCATTTCTGATTCCAACTCCCAGGTCATTTCTTCAATAGCATGGTTTCTCCACAAAACCTTAACTTGTGGTATAACCTTCGTGCGTAGGACATGCTCTTTCCTATCCAAGATCTTAACAGGTACCTCCTCGTACGTTAAATCTTCAGCTATCTCGTCTGGTTCTAACTCAATAATGTGGTTCGGGTCTTTAACATATTTACGAAGCATAGATATGTGAAAAATATTATGAACACGAGACATGCTTGGAGGTAATGCGAGTCTATATGCCACATTTCCTATTCGCTCAAGAATCTCAAATGGACCAACAAATCTTGGATTGAGCTTTCCTCTCTTCCCAAATCTTGTAACTCCCTTCCATGGTGCAACACGTAACAATACATGATCCCCAATATTAAATTCCACGTCCTTCCGATGAAGATCCGCATAACTCTTTTGTCGATCCTGTGCCGTTTGTATACGTTGTCGAATCGTTTGGATCTTCTCTGTAGTAATGCGTACCAATTCTGGTCCCAACAATGTTGCTTCACCCACCTCGTCCCAGCATACTGGAGAACGACATTTTCTTCCATACAACGCCTCAAATGGAGCCATACCTATGCTCGCCTGATAACTGTTGTTGTAGGAGAATTCCACCAATGGTAGGTACTTATCCCAACTCCCTTTGAGATCTAAGACACAAAGTCTTAATAGATCTTCAAGAGTTTGAATAGTCCTCTCTGATTGTCCGTCCGTTTGAGGATGGTATGCTGAACTGAATCGTAAATCCGTGCCCATAGCTTTCTGCAAGCTAACCCAAAATCGTGAAGTGAATCTTGGGTCACGATCCGAAACTATGGATACTGGCATGCCATGCAATCTCACAATCTCGTTCACGTACATACTACCAAGACGTTCAAGGGAATAAGTCTCACGTATCGGCAAGAAATGAGCGGACTTGGTTAATCTATCAACAATAACCCAAATCGCATCTAGGCCTTGAGAAACCTTGGGAAGACCTGTAACAAAATCCGTAGTAATGTGTTCCCACTTCCATTTCGGAATCTCAAGTGGTTGCAATGGGCCCTTTGGTACTTGATGCTCCGCTTTTACACGTTGACAAGTTAAACATCTCGAGATAAACTCCGCGATCTCTCTTTTCATATTGCTCCACCAAAATGTATGTCGAAGATCGTGATACATTTTGGTACTCCCAGGATGGATTGCAAACGGTGTGTTGTGTGCCTCCATCATTATTCTATGCTTCAAGTCAAAATCGTTAGGAACACAAAGTCTGGAGTTGACTCGAAGTATTCCTTCTTCATCGATTCTTGCTTCTGGAATAGCACCTTCTTGCACTTTCTTCTTCATACGCATCAGCTCTATATCCGTAGCTTGAGCAGCTTTAACTTTATCGATTAAAGTCGGTTCTACTCGTATATTTGATATCATCATGTGGGTACTTGGAGCCTTCATCTCTATCTCCATCCTTTGCAAGTCATACAAAATGGGCCTTTGTGTTAAAAGCACTGCACTCGTACCCGCATATGATCTTCTACTCAATGCGTCAGCTACTACGTTTGCTTTTCCAGGATGGTATTGGATGGTATGATCGTAATCTTTCAACAGCTCAAGCCAACGTCGTTGCCGCATGTTGAGTTCCTTTTGGGTGAAGAAATATTTGAGGCTTTTATGATCTGTATAGATCTCCACTTTCTCCCCATACAGGTAGTGTCTCCAGATCTTCAACGCAAAAAACGACTGCTGCCAACTCCAAATCATGAGTAGGATAATTCCTCTCATATTCTTTGAGTTGTCGTGAGGCATAGGCTATGACTTTCCCATGTTGCATGAGAACACATCCTAACCCTTTGCCTGAAGCATCGCTGTAGATAACAAATCCATCCGAACCAGATGGTATTGTCAAAACAGGTGCCGAAATGAGTCTCCTCTTGAGTTCTTGGAAACTCTTCTCGCATTCCTCACTCCATACGAATTTTGTATCTTTCCGAGTTAGCTGAGTTAACGGAGTAGCGATTCGAGAAAATCCTTCCACAAATCTCCGATAATAACCAGCTAAGCCCCGAAAGCTACGTACTTCGGTTACCGACTTCGGTTGCTCCCAACTTTGTATGGCTTCAATCTTCGCCGGGTCGACAGATACTCCATGTTTTGACACCACGTGCCCAAGGAATGCTACTTCCTCAAGCCAGAACTCGCATTTCTTCAGTTTGGCATATAGCTTGTTTTCACGAAGCCTTTGCAGTACCAGCTTCAAATGGCGCTCATGATCTTCATGGCTTTTGGAATAGATGAGGATGTCATCAATAAAGACAACAACGAACTGATCCAAATATTCTTTGAATACACGGTTCATCATATCCATGAAGGCAGCAGGAGCATTAGTCAATCCAAAAGACATTACTAAGAATTCATAATGCCCGTACCGAGTTCTGAAGGCAGTCTTTGGAATATCCTCAGTTTTAATCTTCAGCTGATGATATCCAGAACGAAGATCGATCTTTGAAAAGAATTGTGCTCCTTGCAACTGGTCAAACAGGTCATCAATGCGAGGTAGCGGATACCTATTCTTGATGGTGACATGGTTCAATTCTCGATAGTCAATACAAAGTCGCATACTCCCGTCTTTCTTCTTTACGAATAAAACAGGAGCACCCCAAGGAGACGTACTAGGACGAATAAAACCGATGTCCAACAACTCCTGTAGTTGGACTTTTAACTCCTGAAGTTCAATAGGAGCCATTCGATATGGGGTTTTAGAAATGGGCTTTGTACCGGGTTCAAGGTCAATAAAGAATTCAATTTCTCGTTCCGGGGGTAGACCGGGAAGTTCTTCAGGAAATACATCGGAAAATTCTCTAACAATAGAAATATTATTCAAATCTGACTTGTCTTTGTTCAAATCCATAACATGGGCTACGAAAGTTTGACATCCGTTTTTCTATAAACGAATAGCTTTGTGGCTTGATATGACAGTGACTGATTTTAGTGGTTTAGTAGTTTGAATTCGTATGACAGGTTGGTTAGGAATATGAAAACTAACAACCTTACGAAAACAATCAATTTTAGCATGATGAGTGGTTAACCAATCAATTCCTAAAATCACATCAAAAGCAAGTATCTTTAAAGAGATAAGATCAACAGGTAATGTGATAGTGCCAACTTGGATCATGCAAGATTTATAAACTGTAGATGTAACGAAGGTTTCACCCAACGGAGTTTCAACAGATAAGTTAAAGTCCAATTTCTCCGGAGTCAAGTTTAAACGTTGAGCACAAGCAAGAGAGATAAAAGAATGGGTAGAACCGGTATCTAGTAAAGTATAAACTTCGCAAGAATTCAAGATTAGCTTACCCGTGATCACCTCGTTCGGGTTTCTCGCGTTTTGGCCAGTAACGACAAACGCCCTTCCAGGAACCGCTGATTTCGACTTATCCGGGATAACTTTTGGAGTCACCATCCCCGCTGAACTTGGTTTTGCTACAGAACACTCTCGAGCTATATGACCTTCCTTTCCACAGTTATAACATACCTTGGATTGTTGTGGGCAGTTTGGGCTGATATGTCCCTCTTTCCCACATTTGTAACATACGACCGGTGGTCGTTCTCCTCCCCTAGAAACAGTTGATGTTTTTGCTGACGTCTTCACGTTATCATTGTTGTACCTTCTCTTCTTGAAATCTCCTCCCGACTCGCTCCTTCTATTATCACGACCACGATTACCACCAGAGTGGTTACCGCTTTTGTCCGAATGTTTTCCTCCCTGCTGGTTTTCATTGCTTCGATGACTGCCGCCACCGGTATGACCCTGGTTGTGGTCCCTCGGTTGCAAATACTCATTATCTCGCTCTAATAATTGAGCCCTGTTTACAACATCTGAATATAAAGAAAATTTATGAGAGATAAGATATTGCCGAATCTCGGGTTTTAGACCTCTCAGAAACATCCTTGTCATTCGTTCCTCATTTTCGACCAAATGAGGTGCAAACCTGGATAACTCTGCAAACTTCGCCTCGTACTGGGACACCGTCATGTTGTTTTGTTCCAGTCTAATAAACTCAACCTCCTTCATATGACGAATACTTTCAGGAAAGTACTTGTCATTGAACAGTTTTTGAAATGTTTCCCAGGACATGTTGAGTGCGTCAGGCTGGGTACGCTTCACAGACTCCCACCAGTAGTCTGCCTCACCGCGGAACATAAATGTGGCGAATGGAACCTTCTGTTCCTCCGTGCATCCCAAGACATCAAATATCTTGGTAATTTGCTTGACCCACGTTTTCGCCATGATCGGATCCGGCTTTCCCTTAAATTCTGGTGGTCCCAATTCTTTGAACTGCTTAGCTGTGACAAACCGCGCGTTGTTATCATTTCCACCCGTATTCTGCACACGAGTCTCCCTCGTCTGATTTTGCATGAACTGCAAAAAGCTCCTAAACATTCCATCATTCATCGTTTGCTCGGTAACGTTGTTTACAAGAGGAATATTGCCTTCCTGTTGCACGTTCCCCTGGGTAGTGATCAAAGGTGTCTCCACGGTCTGATTTACTCTATTATTAACGTTCTCAGCTGCCATTCTTAAATACTGCCATAAAACAAGGGTTAATAGTCATGTCATATATTATCCCTATACTCTGACCGACCAAATAAACACCAAATAAACTTAGTCAGGTCATACTAGCGAAGGAATTCCCCGTCTCTCCCCTCCTAGTTCTTGTCTCACATCTCAGCCAGGGATCATATCCCTAAGCTCTGATACCAACTGTGACTCTCGTGGTGCTTCAACCACAGCACCTCACAATGGTACCTATCAGTTTGCCACCGCAGAACGGCGTCCCCTACGGAGAGTTTGGCTTCGGTGCATCCCCCATCAACAGGAAGTCACCAGCGAGAGGCTCGGGGCTCTTTACTTATAGCTCTGATACCAACTGTGACGCCCCCAGAATAGGTATACAACACCCATTCTGAGTCGCCAAATACATGGTACAGAAAGCAAACTACAACTTCAATAATACAATTGTCGTGCAAAATACGACAACACATACTGTGAGTTTAAATACAAATATTGTCTTCTAGACAATATCCACACTCAAATAAATCCTCATTACAATTATTCAAACACTATTTTACAGAAATAGTGAGGACTGCTAATACATCTTTCTAGAACCATTACTCCATACCCCGACTAGATCCTGCTATGTTCTCACCTCCTGAGAAGAAAAATGGAACAAAAAGGAAAAGGGTGAGCTCAACTAGCCCAGTAAAGAATATTATGACCAAGATAATATACAACAAATTATCGTTAGTCTTCAACAGGGAAAAATCTGATAAAATATAATCGACAACAAGTTTTAGATCAACAACTGCAGCGGAAACATCAAACCATTAGAAGACTCAAGTAGAGAAAGAATTCTACTATCTTCTAAGATTTAAAAGTCCATCATCAATATTTTATCCCTGTAACATCAATTAATAATCATCTTTAACCAAATATTTATCTTTGCACTACAGGCCAAAGATATTCATTTGTATCATCAGTCGGTCATGTTCATCTCAACACCTGTTCATCTTTGCACTACAGGCCAAAGATATTCATCAAGTAATTATACATCTTTGCACTACAGGCCAAAGATATTCAGTAATATCATCATTTAGGACTGAGGATGATGAAAAATACCTTAAAGAGAACGAATCCAATGAGACAGAAGGACAAATAGTAGGGATTCGTATAACAGTTTATCCAAGATCAATAATACTTCATAATAATCAATTGTGAAGCAGAATTCAAAAATAAAGATCAAAACATGGATACAATCAAAGATAGTAACCATAATAGACATCTTGGACAAAAAGGAAAAATTTTATTTTTCGGTGAATAGTGCCGTATTCGTGAATAGTGTCGTATACGTGAATAGTACCCGTATACGTGAATAGTAACCCCGACACAAAAAGTTCCAAATTTGATAAAAACTCGTATCAATATTTTAGCATAATGATATTGAAGAAAATAATATCATTTAAGAAGAAAATAATATCCCTTACCTCAAAATATCAGTACTTCTGGTCGGAATACCGGTATAAGGCTGAAAGAAACTTGCTCTGATGAATAGAAACTCTCAAAGTATCTAAATACTCACAAAATACACTCAATAATCTAGAGAGAGAAAGAGAGAAAACTTGTTTCTGGTGTGATTTTCAATTCTAACTTAGCCTTCTATTTATAGGAAAATTTTGGTAGGTTTGACCTGCAACCTGATGGCTTTACCTGCTACTATTCTCACCCACCACATTTGAAATATAATTCAGCACATTTCTTCACCAACCACAAGTGGGGCCCACCAATTCTAGAATTTTCCACCAAAATGATAAACTCTGAAAATTCAACAATTTCTGAACCAGTCATCTTGTAAAATTCGTAATAAATCATACGTTCATTTTTAACGGTTCAAAATTTGTGGACATATACTCAACTTATATATGTACAACATATCCAAAAATTACCACGATCCAACGGTCGGATTAAAAATTATAACCCCCGCAAACTATCTCAAAAACCCTGATTTTTAATACCTCTATTCCGACAAAAATACTGACAAAAACCTCAACATTAACTCCTTCATTTTTAACCACAAAAATATATCCCTCATTTATATCCACATAAAATAAATATTTCCTTATCATATGAATCAATAATTAATTATTCACAAATAATATTACAGAATCACATTTATGACAACCAGGCCGTTCCCAGGAAAGAGGGGGCTTTCCAATAAGGATTTCTCCTTACTGGCGCGCAATTAGATGACCAAACCTCTCCTTAGACACAACTTTCTAGACATTGCCAATAATGTTATCTAATAATATTATTCAAATAATATGAATTATTGATCTGATAAATGAAAATACTCTGCAGCAACAATTATTGAAACAACAATAATATAAAATATCAACGCAGCAATTATTGAATCAATAAAATAAAATATTGAATTATAACTACTGTAACAATTATTGAGTAGTGCCTTCTTACGTAAGAATCAATAATTGGTGCAATACCGTGTGCTACTGTATTTTAACCACCGAGTATTCCAACAGTATTAACGGTAACAACTACGCCGTTATTTATAAACAACTTATACTTGTCGTTTTCTTCATCCAATCGCTTTCCGTTATGGGGCCCACACAAGGCTGCGTCGTCGTACGAATATTCCCCGACAGCAAGAATATTCCACGACCAACCGAATATTCACCGACCAAAAATAAATATTTTATAACCACTTGCTTATTTTACAAAATTTACACATTTCACCCATAACCAAAGTATTATATCAAATTAACCCCTTATTATTCACAATAATATTTAGAGAAAATTTGATTTTATTCATTAATAAGTTGGGGTCTTACAACATCATTTGTAATATTACGGTCATGATTACACCGAATAATCCCTGGTCATAATCATACCAAGTCCATCTATGCACTACAGGCCATAGATGACTTTCAACAGAATATAAACATGAGGATGATGACAATGATATAAGAATTCAATAAAACAAGTTCAAGAATTAATTTATCCAGGAATTAATAACGTCCAAATTGTCAACATGATACTGCTTTGTGGAGTAACTTCAAGACTGATCAGGAGAATATTTTTATGAATAGATATTAGATGAAGCGCAAATATCAAGGATATTCCACTAATTTCATGGAGTATAGAAGTCAAAGTTTTAATCAACTGAGTATAATAAAGAATGGAATAACAAAAGAAATCACCATGCATGCGATAGACCGCACAGACAGGTTATTCTTAACAGAATAATAATAATGGAACCAGGTCTGGCGTAAACGCATAGATAGGATATTCCGACAGAATAATAAATAATGGAACCAGGTCCGGTGTAAAACACACAGACAGGATATTCCGACAGAATAATAAATAATGGAACCAGGTCCGGTGTAAAACACATAGACAGGATGTTCCAACGGAATAACAAAGACAGAATAATAGAAGAATGTCACCAAGTATAGGGTATTCCGCATATACAGGTTATTCTAACAGAATAATAAAGAAATGGAATAACAAAAATTCTCTTCTTGAATACAAAAGAATAATATCCCTTACCTTAAAAGAACTGGATATTGGAAAAGTGAAGTAGCAGAATACTTTTATTCTCTCTCTCTTATTCTCTCTATACTTTCTCTCTCTATAGCTTGAATGAATTCGTGAAAAATAATGAAGCCCTAGGCCTCTATTTATAGAAAAACTGAGGGTGGCTCTTGGTCTTAACGAAGGGTCAAATGACTCTTGGTCTTAACGAAGGGTCAAATGACTCTTGATAATATTGAAGGGACAACTACTATTGACGAAAGTAATTACTATTGACCAAGGTAAATACTATTGACGAAGGTAATTATAATTGACCAAGGTAAATACTATTGACCAAGGTAATTATTATTGACGAAGAGACTCTTAGATTATGACATATGGGCCCCCCATAAAAATAATCAAACTTACCACAACGTCTCAATTATTGATTTAATAATATAACATATTATACAGATGATACTATGACAATAATTTAAGAGATATGATGCAGCAATTACTGTAGCAATAATTGAGTATAGCTGAGTGACTTCTTACGTAAGCATCAATAATCAATACCGTGTGCTACTATGCAACCATGCGTATTACTGTACTTTTACTACCGGATAATTCAACAGTTTTAACGGTTTTAACGGTAACACCTCAGCCGTTATTTTATAGAAAGATAATTTTTGTCGTTTTCTAACTACGACAATACTTCTGTTGTGGGGTCTACCAATGATTGTGCCGTCGTACAAATATTCCCCGACAAACAGAATATTCCCCGATCAAACGAATATTTTATAACAACTTGCTTACTTTGCAAAATTTATAAATATTACCCACAACTATAACATTATATCAAATTAACTCCATAATATTCAAAAATGATATTTATAAAAAATTCATCTTTATTTATAAAAGTTGGGGTCTTACAACCTCCCCTTCTTATGAAATTTCGCCCTCGAAATTAGGGTACATACCTAGTATGTCGAAGAGGTAAGGATACCTTGATTTCATTTCAGATTCTAACTCCCAGGTCATTTCCTCAACATCGTGGTTTCTCCACAAAACTTTGACTTGAGGTATAACCTTGGAGCGTAGAATATGTTCCTTCTTATCCAAGATTTGAACAGGAACTTCTTCATACGTCAAATCTTTCGCTATTTCGTCTGGTTCTAACTCAATAATGTGGTTCGGGTCTTCCACATATTTGCGTAACATGGATATGTGAAAAACATTATGAACACGAGACATACTTGGCGGTAAAGCGAGTCTATAAGCCACAGTTCCTACTCGATCGAGGATTAAAAATAGACCGATGAATCGAGGATTGAGCTTTTCTCTCTTTCCAAATCTCGTAACTCCTTTCCATGGAGCAACACGTAAGAACACATGATCTCCTACATCAAATTCCACGTCTTTTCGATGAAGATCAGCATAACTCTTTTGTCGATCTTGTGAGGTTTTTATACGTTGTCGGATCGTTTGAATCTTTTCTGTAGTCATACGTACCAACTCCGGTCCCAACAACGTTGCTTCACCCACCTCATCCCAGCATACTAGAGAACGATATTTTCTTCCATACAATGCTTTGAATGGAGCCATGCCAATACTTGCTTGATAACTGTTGTTGTAGAAAAACTCTACCAATGGTAAGAACTTGTCCCAACTTCCCCTGAAGTCAAAGACACAGAGTCTTAATAGATCTTCAAGAGTTTGAATAGTCCTCTCTGATTGTCCGTCCGTCTGAGGATGATATGCTGAACTAAATCGTAAATCCGTGCCCATAGCTTTTTGTAAACTAACCCAAAATCGTGAAATGAATCTTGGGTCTCGATCAGAAACTATGGATACTGGCATACCATGCAGTCTTATAATCTCGTGTATGTACATATGAGCAAGACGTTCAAGTGTATAAGTTTCTCGTATCGGTAAGAAATGAGCAGACTTGGTCAATCTATCAACAATGACCCAAATCGCATCTATACCTTGAGAAACCTTAGGAAGACCGGTAACGAAATCCATGGTAATGTGCTCCCACTTCCATTCTGAAATTTCAAGTGGTTGCAATGGACCTTTTGGTACTTGATGCTCCACTTTAACTCGTTGACAAGTTAGACACCTTGAGATAAACAACGCTATCTCTCTCTTCATATTGCTCCACCAAAATGTATGACGAAGATCATGATATATTTTGGTACTTCCAGGATGGATTGCAAACGGTGTATTGTGCGCCTCCATCATGATTTCATACTTTAAATCAGGGTTGTTAGGAACACAAAGTCTGGAGTTGACTCGAAGTATTCCTTCTTCATCGATTCTTGCTTCTGGCATAGAACCTTCTTGCACTTTCTTCCTCATACGCATCAGCTCCAGGTCTGTAGCTTGAGCAGCTTTAACTTTATCGATTAAAGTTGGTTCTACTCGTATATTCGCCATCATCACATGGGTCCCTGGAGTCTTTAACTCTATCTCCATCCTTTGCAAGTCACACAAAATGGGCTCTTGTATTGACAATATTGCACTCGTACTTGCATATGATCTTTTACTCAATGCGTCAGCTACCACGTTCGCTTTTCCAGGATGGTATTGAATGGTATGATCATAATCTTTCAACAGTTCAAGCCAACGTCGTTGTCCCATGTTAAGTTCCTTTTGAGTGAAGAAATATTTGAGGCTTTTATGATCCGTAAAGATCTCCACCTTCTCCCCATACAAGTAATGCCTCCAAATTTTAAGTGCAAAGACAACAGCTGCCAACTCCAGATCATGAGTAGGATAATTCCTCTCATATTCCTTGAGTTGTCTTGATGCATAGGCTATGACTTTTCCATGTTGTATGAGAACACATCCCAACCCTTTGCTCGAAGCATCACTGTAGATGCCAAATCCCTCCGAGCCAGATGGTATTGTTAGAACAGGTGCTGAAATGAGTCTCCTCTTGAGTTCTTGAAAACTCTGCTCACATTCTTCGCTCCAACCGAACTTTGTATCTTTCTGAGTCAGCTGAGTTAATGGAGTAGCGATTCGAGAAAATCCTTCCACGAATCTCCGATAATAACCAGCTAAACCAAGAAAGCTACGTACCTCGGTCACTGATTTAGGTTGCTCCCAGCTTTGAATAGCTTCAATCTTTGCCGGGTCAACCAATATTCCACGACTTGATACTACGTGCCCAAGGAATGCTACCTCTTCCAGCCAGAACTCGCATTTCTTCAACTTGGCATAAAGTTTGTATTCACGAAGCTTTTGGAGTACCAACCTCAAGTGTTGCTCATGATCTTCACGGCTTTTGGAATAAACAAGGATGTCATCAATAAAGACGACCACAAAGTGATCCAAATATTCCTTGAATACCCTGTTCATCATATCCATGAAGGCAGCAGGAGCATTAGTCAATCCAAAAGACATAACTAAGAATTCATAATGCCCATACCGGGTTCTGAAGGCAGTCTTTGGAATATCCTCAGTTCTAACCTTCAGCTGATGATATCCAGAACGAAGATCGATCTTTGAAAAGAATTATGCTCCTTGCAACTGGTCAAACATGTCATCAATACGTGGCAATGGGTACCTATTTTTGATGGTGACATGATTCAACTCCCGATAATCAATACAAAGTTGCATACTCCCATCTTTCTTCTTCACGAACAGAACAGGAGCACCCCAAGGAGAAGTACTAGGACGAATAAAACCAATGTCTAACAATTCCTGCAGTTGGGTCTTTAACTCCTAAAGTTCAATAGGAGCCATTCGATATGGGGCTTTGGAGATGGGCTTTGTACCGGGTTCAAGGTCGATACAAAATTCAATTTCACGCTCTGGGGGTAAGCCAGGAAGTTCTTCGAGAAATGCGTCAGGAAATTTATTAACAACATAAATATCATTCAAAGCTGACGTATTTTTGTTTAGATCTGTGACATGAGCTAAGAAAGCTTGACATCCGTTTTTCAATAAACGAATAGCTTTATGGCTTGAGATGACAGCGATTGATTTTAATAGTTTGGTTGCTTAAATTCGCATAATAGGTCGATTAGGAATATGAAAGCTAACAACCTTACGAAAACAATCAATTTTTGCATGATGAGTAGTTAACCAATCAATCCCTAGAATCACGTCAAATGCAAGTATTTTTAATGAAATAAGATCGACAGGTAATGTGTGGGTACCAACTTGAACCAAACAAGACTTATAAACCGTGGATGTAATGAAGGTTTCTCCCAATGGAGTTTCAACTGCTAAGTCAAAGTCTAATTTCTCCGGAATCAAATTTAATCGATGAGCGCAAGTAGGAGAAATAAAAGAATGGGTAGAACCGGTATCAAATAAAGTATAGACTTCGTTAGAGTTTATGATAAGCTTACCCGTGATGACCTCATTCGGGTTTCTTGCTCTTTGGGAGTTCACAACAAACGCTCTCCATTGCACAACCGGTTTTGACTTTTCTGGAACGGCCTTTGGTGCCACCATCCTAGCTGAATTTGTCTTCGGTAAACGACAAAATCGGGCTAAATGACCTTCTCTTCCACAATTATAACATGCTTTGGACGGCATCGCGCAGTTTGGACTGCTGTGCCCCTCCCCTCCGCATTTGAAACATATGATAGGTGGTCGTTCTCCTTCCTTAACGACAGGTGCTGGTGCTGACGTCTTTCCATCATTGTTGAATCTCCTCTTCTTGAAATGCCCATTCTTATTGTTTTGGCCCTGATTACCACCGAAGTGGTTACCATTTCTGGCCTGTTGATTCCCTCCACGCTTGTTGTCACCGCTTCGATGACTGCTTTCACTGGTATTATCATTTTGCCGGCTGCTCTCTTTTGGTTGCGTTGTCTCGTTATCGCGCTCCACCAACTGAGCCCTATTTACAACATCTGAATACAAACACAGTTTATGAGAAACAAGGTGTTGACGTATCTCCGACTTCAAACCTCTTAAAAACATCCGCGTCATTCTTTCTTCATTATCCACCAGGTGGGACGCAAACCGGGATAACTCCGCAAATTTTGCCTCGTACTGCGACACAGTCATATTATTCTGCTTCAATTTGATGAACTCCACCTCCTTCATGTGACGAATACTCTCGGGAAAGTATTTGTCGTTAAACAGCTCTTGGAACTTCTCCCAAGACATCTTCAGTGCGGCAGGTTGAGTACGCTTTATCAATTCTCACCAGTAATCTGCCTCTCCTCGCAACATAAAGGCGGCAAAGGGAACCTTTTGCTCCTCGGAGCAACCCAAGACATCAAATATCTTGGTGATCTGCTTTATCCATGTTTCAGCTACAAGTGGTTTAGGTTCTCCCTTAAACTCCGGTGGTCCCAGCTCCTTAAACTGTTTAGCGGTGACTGCCTGAGAGTTTCCAGTATTTCAACCTACGTTGTGGACAGGAGCCGCTTTCACCTGTTGTTGCATGAATTGCATAAAACCTCTGAACATTCCATCATTCATCATCTGGTCAGTGTTGTTGTTTGCATGAGGATTGTCACCTTCCTGATGAACATTATCCTGATTATTGATAAGTGGTGAATCAATAATCGCCTGTGCTCCATTGCTATTCTCAACATTCTCAGATGCCATTTTCAGATACTGCCACAAAATAAAAGTTAATTGATATGTCATATATTATCCTTATATTATGACTGATCAATTAAATACCATGCAAATAAACTTTGGTAGGTCATACTAGCGAAGGAATTCCCCGTCTCTCCCCTCCTAGTTCTATTCTCACATCTTAGCCAGAGATCATATCCCTAAGCTCTGATACCAACTGTGACACCCCCAAAATTAGGTATACATCACCCATCTTGGGTCGTCAGATACATAGTACAAAATACAAATACAACTTACTAATACAACTGTCGTGTACAATACGACAAAACATAAACTGTGAGTTTGAATACAAATATTATCTTCTAGAGAGTATTCATACTCAAAAGGAGTCCTCATTACATTTATTAACACACCATTACATAGAATAGTGAGGACTACTAACTGATACTATTATTTAGACCATCACTCCGTTTCCCGACTTGCCCCAGCTACGTTCTCATTTCCTGAAGAGAACAGTGAAAGAAAGGGTGAGCTCAACTAGCCCAGTAAGAAATATTATGACTAAGATAATGCAGAATAAATTATCATTAGCCATCAACAATGTTAAACTGATAAAATATAATAGACATCAAGTTTAACTGCAGCGGAACAAGCAATCTATTAAAAGAGTCAAGTAGAAAATAAACTCTACTATCTGTTATGATTTAAAAAGTTTTTTCAACACTGTGATCGCTGAGACTCAGCTTAATAAAATAATCCACATCATCGAATCACCCCTGTACTACGGCCAAGGATATTCGTGTATTCATTAATGGTCATGGTCATGCCAACAACTGTCCATCACTGCACTACGGCCAATGAGACTTTAACCACATCATTTGTAATATTACGGTCATGATTACACCGAATAATCCCTGGTCATAATCATACCAAGTCCATCTATGCACTACAGGCCATAGATGACTTTCAACAGAATATAAACATGAGGATGATGACAATGATATAAGAATTCAATAAAACAAGTTCAAGAATTAATTTATCCAGGAATTAATAACGTCCAAATTGTCAACATGATACTGCTTTGTGGAGTAACTTCAAGACTGATCAGGAGAATATTTTCATGAATAGATACTAGATGAAGCACAGATATCAAGGATATTTCACTAATTTCATGGAGTATAGAAGTCAAAGTTTTAATCAACTGAGTATAATAAAGAATGGAATAACAAAAGAAATCACCATACATGCGATAGACCGCACAGACAGGTTATTCTTAATAGAATAATAATAATGGAACCAGGTCCGGCGTAAACGCACAGACATGATATTCCGACAGAATAATAAATAATGGAACCAGGTCCGGTGTAAAACACACAGACAGGATATTCTGACAGGATAATAAATAATGGAACCAGGTCCGGTGTAAAACACACAGACAGGATGTTCCAACGGAATAACGAAGACAGAATAATAGAAGAATATCACCAAGTATAGGGTATTCCGCATATACAGGTTTTTCCAACAGAATAATAAAGAAATGGAATAACAGAAATTCTCTTCTTGAATACAAAAGAATAATATCCCTTACCTTAAAAGAACTGGATATTGGAAAAGTGAAGTAGCAGAATACTTTTATTCTCTCTCTCTTATTCTCTCTATACTTTCTCTCTCTATAGCTTGAATGAATTCGTGAAAAATAATGAAGCCCTAGGCCTCTATTTATAGAAAAACTGAGGGTGGCTCTTGGTCTTAACGAAGGGTCAAATGACTCTTGGTCTTAACGAAGGGTCAAATGACTCTTAGTAATATTGAAGGGATAACTACTATTGACGAAAGTAATTACTATTGACCAAGGTAAATACTATTGACGAAGCTAATTATAATTGACCAAGGTAAATACAATTGACTAAGGTAAATATTATTGACGAAGAGACTCTTAGATTATGACATATGGGCCCCCCATAAAAATAACCAAACTCACCACAACGTCTCAATTATTGATTTAATAATATAACATATTATACAGATGATACTATGACAATAATTTAAGAGATATGATGCAGCAATTACTGTAGCAATAATTGAGTATAGCTGAGTGACTTCTTACGTAAGCATCAATAATTAATACCGTGTGCTACTATGCAACCATGCGTATTACTGTACTTTTACTACCGGGTAGTTCAACAGTTTTAACGGTAACACCTCAGCCGTTATTTTATAGAAAGATAATTTTTGTCGTTTTCTAACTACGACAATACTTCTGTTGTGGGGTCCACCAATGATTGTGCCGTCGTACAAATATTTCCCGACAAACAGAATATTCCCCGATCAAACGAATATTTTATAACAACTTGCTTACTTTGCAAAATTTATAAATATTACCCACAACTATAACATTATATCAAATTAACTCCATAATATTCAAAAATGATATTTATAGAAAATTCATCTTTATTTATTAAAGTTGGGGTCTTACAATTGCAGCTAAGGCCGAACGAACTGAGGGTTCTAAGAAAGATAAAGGCAAGACTAAGATGGATAATTAGTTATCATATAATAGACTAGTATGTTTGTATGAATTATACTTATGATCAAAGAAGAATGTATTCGCTTACAGAAACTGGGAAAGGATTTAATATTATTGTAATAAGAAAGTAGTTAATACACTCATTTTGATGTTGTTTCAATAGAATGAATGTATAGTTATGAGTACTGTGTAGCACCATATTTGTGGGTTGAAAGTACTCAAATTTAGGGGCGTCACAGGTTGGTATCAAAGCATTAGGTTATAAAACTTAAGGGGGGAAGAACCTTAGGCTAATAACCTCGTTAGTAGATGAGAAGTAGAAGTAAATGAACTCTAGTCGAATGAGTTAATTAAGTATTGAGGAAACTCAGTACTGAAAGATTTGAAAGATGGAAATTAACCCTAAATAAATTAATTGTGATTTGTGCTTATACTATTGTGTATTATGTACTAATCCACATGTTATGTGTTATTATAGATGTCCATCGATAGCTGCATGTATAGGGATATACACGTGGTGAGTGAAGCGTTAGTGAACAGAATAGAGCCAGTACCAGTGCCAGTAGTGGCGGTACCAGTGGTAAACATAGAAGAGTCCAAGCCTGAGGAGGAATATTCAGAGGAGGACTACTCAGAGGGGGATATGGGAAATATGGGATCGGCGTCATATCTCAATATGGTGGTCGATGTGGATGAGGATACAGAGGTAGCATCGTTTAATATGGTGGTACCTACACTAGAGCCAACACCTCTAGACGCAATGAGGGCGTTGTATCTAGCGGTGCTTGACCGTAATGTGCAACTGCGCACTATTGTGCAGAACCATAGGAAAGAGATTACTGATCCCTTTGAAGCTAAGGAGTCTGCAGAAGCAGATTTTGAGATTGAGCATGAAGAGAAGGTGCTCATGAAGGATAAGGTGTCAAATTATAAGAATGAGGCTATTGAGCTTCATAAAGAACTAGGGGAGAGGAACCAGAAGATAGCACGGATGTCTCACATCCATGAGAGTGCACACGAGGATTTCAAGATGAAAATTGCTTATTATTCCATCGAGTCGGGACAAACTCGACATACTATTAGTCGGGATATTGTGTCAATTCTGGCAAATGAGAAGCATGAGAATGCTGTTATGCAGTATTAGAAGTCTAGAGCGGTAAATATTTGGTGTAGTGACGTAAAACCCTCTTTTGCATAATTAAAGGGTAGTCTTTTTGTAAATCCCAATTTTTTTGAAATCCAATCGCGAGATAGAAATGTAATAGCTTTTGGCTATGGAATCAAATTGTAAATAGTTTGAATGATGAAGATGGATATGAATATAATGAAATTTTTATTTAATGTGCTTTTTTATGGAATGAGTTGTTGTTTGATGAGCAACAACCAAGTAAGCAAATAGATAATAATGAAAAGTTATTTATTTAATCAGAAAAATGCCACCAAAAAGGAGACAACATAGTCAGGAGGCTGAATCACATAACGATAACTAGGGAGGGTCAGAACAACCCTAAGCAAGAGTTCGTTAATTTATTAACGGTTGCATTTAACCAAACTGGTGGTAGAGCACCCGCAGTACCTAGGGTAGCCAGAACAACTACCTTTAAAGAATTTAAAAGTGTAGGTCCGCCGGAGTTTAAGGGAACTATAGACCCAATAGAGGCCTAGACATGGGTAAAAAAAAATAGAGAAGACGTTTGTCATTACAAACGTGGGGGAGGCACAAAAGACTTCTTTTGCGACTTACATGATGAAAGGAGAAGCCAACTTTTGGTGGGAGGCTCACCAGGGTGGGGCTAGAACTGATGCTGTCACGTGGGAATAATTTAAGAAGGTTTTCTTCGAGAACAACTTTCCTACAAGCATGTAGGGGAGAATGGAGATTAAGTTCTTAGAATTTAAACAAGAGGACATGACGGTTCCCCAGCATGCGGCCAAATTTAATGAATTGATAAGGTTTGCTCCATATCAAGTGGACATTGAGGATAGGAAGGCTCGTAGGTTTGAGCAGGGATTGAAACCCTGGCTCTATAGTAGGATTTCTGTGTTCCAGAGTGCTTCCTATGGGACCATTATGGAAAAAGCAATTATTACGGAGGGTGGTAGTGAGGTGTTGAGCCAATACTACAAAGAGAGAAAGAATACGAGTAAAAGAGAGGGGAAGATCCAAGGCGGAGGGAGCCAGTGGTAGTGGCAGTATGTGACGCCCCCAGAATAGGTATACAACACCCATTCTGAGTCGCCAAATACATGGTACAGAAAGCAAACTACAACTTCAATAATACAATTGTCGTGCAAAATACGACAACACATACTGTGAGTTTAAATACAAATATTGTCTTCTAGACAATATCCACACTCAAATAAATCCTCATTACAATTATTCAAACACTATTTTACAGAAATAGTGAGGACTGCTAATACATCTTTCTAGAACCATTACTCCATACCCCGACTAGATCCTGCTATGTTCTCACCTCCTGAGAAGAAAAATGGAACAAAAAGGAAAAGGGTGAGCTCAACTAGCCCAGTAAAGAATATTATGACTAAGATAATATACAACAAATTATCGTTAGTCTTCAACAGGGAAAAATCTGATAAAATATAATCGACAACAAGTTTTAGATCAACAACTGCAGCGGAAACAGCAAACCATTAGAAGAGTCAAGTAGAGAAAGAATTCTACTATCTTCTAAGATTTAAAAGTCCATCATCAATATTTTATCCCTGTAACATCAATTAATAATCATCTTTAACCAAATATTCATCTTTGCACTACAGGCCAAAGATATTCATTTGTATCATCAGTCGGTCATGTTCATCTCAACACCTGTTCATCTTTGCACTACAGGCCAAAGATATTCATCAAGTAATTATACATCTTTGCACTACAGGCCAAAGATATTCAGTAATATCATCATTTAGGACTGAGGATGATGAAAAATATCTTAAAGAGAACGAATCCAATGAGACAGAAGGACAAATAGTAGGGATTCGTATAACAGTTTATCCAAGATCAATAATACTTCATAATAATCAATTGTGAAGCAGAATTCAAAAATAAAGATCAAAACATGGATACAATCAAAGATAGTAACCATAATAGACATCTTGGACAAAAAGGAAAAATTTTATTTTTCGGTGAATAGTGCCGTATTCGTGAATAGTGCCGTATACGTGAATAGTGCCGTATACGTGAATAGTAACCCCGACACAAAAAGTTCCAAATTTGATAAAAACTCATATCAATATTTCAGCATAATGATATTGAAGAAAATAATATCATTTAAGAAGAAAATAATATCCCTTACCTCAAAATATCAGTACTTCTGGTCGGAATACCGGTATAAGGCTGAAAGAAACTTGCTCTGATGAATAGAAACTCTCAAAGTATCTAAATACTCACAAAATACACTCAATAATCTAGAGAGAGAAAGAGAGAAAACTTGTTTCTGGTGTGATTTTCAATTCTAACTTAGCCCTCTATTTATAGGAAAATTTTGGTAGGTTTGACCTGCAACCTGATGGCTTTACCTGCTACTATTCCCACCCACCACATTTGAAATATAATTCAGCACATTTCTTCACCAACCACAAGTGGGGCCCACCAATTCTAGAATTTTCCACCAAAATGATAAACTCCGAAAATTCAACAATTTCTGAACCAGTCATCTTGTAAAATTCGTAATAAATCATACGTTCATTTTTAACGGTTCAAAATTTGTGGACATATACTCAACTTATATATGTATAACATATCCAAAAATTACCACGATCCAACGGTCGGATTAAAAATTATAACCCCCGCAAACTATCTCAAAAACCCTGATTTTTAATACCTCCATTCCGACAAAAATACTGATAAAAACCTCAACATTAACTCCTTCATTTTTAACCACAAAAATATATCCCTCATTTATATCCACATAAAATAAATATTTCCTTATCATATGAATCAATAATTAATTATTCACAAATAATATTACAGAATCACATTTATGACAACCAGGCCGTTCCCAGGAAAGAGGGGGCTTTCCAATAAGGATTTCTCCTTACTGGCGCGCAATTAGATGACCAAACCTCTCCTTAGACAGAACTTTCTAGACATTGCCAATAATGTTATCTAATAATATTATTCAAATAATATGAATTATTGATCTGATAAATGAAAATACTGTGCAGCAACAATTATTGAAACAACAATAATATAAAATATCAACGCAGCAATTATTGAATCAATAAAATAAAATATTGAATAATAACTACTGTAACAATTATTGAGTAGTGCCTTCTTACGTAAGAATCAATAATTGGTGCAATACCGTGTGCTACTGTATTTTAACCACCGGGTATTCCAACAGTATTAACGGTAACAACTACGCCGTTATTTATAAACAACTTATACTTGTCGTTTTCTTCATCCAATCGCTTTCCGTTATGGGGCCCACACAAGGCTGCGTCGTCGTACGAATATTCCCCGACAGCAAGAATATTCCACGACCAACCGAATATTCACCGACCAAAAATAAATATTTTATAACCACTTGCTTATTTTGCAAAATTTGCACATTTCACCCATAACCAAAGTATTATATCAAATTAACCCCTTATTATTCACAATAATATTTAGAGAAAATTTGATTTTATTCATTAATAAGTTGGGGTCTTACAACCTCCCCTCCTTATGAAATTTCGTCCTCGAAATTGACGTACGTACCTGATGTTTCAAAAAGGTGAGGATACCTCGCTTTCATTTCTGATTCCAACTCCCAGGTCATTTCTTCAATAGCATGGTTTCTCCACAAAACCTTAACTTGTGGTATAACCTTCGTGCGTAGGACATGCTCTTTCCTATCCAAGATCTTAACAGGTACCTCCTCGTACGTTAAATCTTCAGCTATCTCGTCTGGTTCTAACTCAATAATGTGGTTCGGGTCTTTAACATATTTACGAAGCATAGATATGTGAAAAACATTATGAACACGAGACATGCTTGGAGGTAATGCGAGTCTATATGCCACATTTCCTATTCGCTCAAGAATCTCAAATGGACCAACAAATCTTGGATTGAGCTTTCCTCTCTTCCCAAATCTTGTAACTCCCTTCCATGGTGCAACACGTAACAATACATGATCCCCAATATTAAATTCCACGTCCTTCCGATGAAGATCCGCATAACTCTTTTGTCGATCCTGTGCCGTTTGTATACGTTGTCGAATCGTTTGGATCTTCTCTGTAGTAATGCGTACCAATTCTGGTCCCAACAATGTTGCTTCACCCACCTCGTCCCAGCATACTGGAGAACGACATTTTCTTCCATACAACGCCTCAAATGGAGCCATACCTATGCTCGCCTGATAACTGTTGTTGTAGGAGAATTCCACCAATGGTAGGTACTTATCCCAACTCCCTTTGAGATCTAAGACACAAAGTCTTAATAGATCTTCAAGAGTTTGAATAGTCCTCTCTGATTGTCCGTCCGTTTGAGGATGGTATGCTGAACTGAATCGTAAATCCGTGCCCATAGCTTTCTGCAAGCTAACCCAAAATCGTGAAGTGAATCTTGGGTCACGATCCGAAACTATGGATACTGGCATGCCATGCAATCTCACAATCTCGTTCACGTACATACTAGCAAGACGTTCAAGGGAATAAGTCTCACGTATCGGCAAGAAATGAGCGGACTTGGTTAATCTATCAACAATAACCCAAATCGCATCTATGCCTTGAGAAACCTTGGGAAGACCTGTAACAAAATCCATAGTAATGTGTTCCCACTTCCATTTCGGAATCTCAAGTGGTTGCAATGGACCCTTTGGTACTTGATGCTCCGCTTTTACACGTTGACAAGTTAAACATCTCGAGATAAACTCCGCGATCTCTCTTTTCATATTGCTCCACCAAAATGTATGTCGAAGATCGTGATACATTTTGGTACTCCCAGGATGGATTGCAAACGGTGTGTTGTGTGCCTCCATCATTATTCTATGCTTCAAGTCAAAATCGTTAGGAACACAAAGTCTGGAGTTGACTCGAAGTATTCCTTCTTCATCGATTCTTGCTTCTGGAATAGCACCTTCTTGCACTTTCTTCTTCATACGCATCAGCTCTATATCCGTAGCTTGAGCAGCTTTAACTTTATCGATTAAAGTCGGTTCTACTCGTATATTTGATATCATCATGTGGGTACTTGGAGCCTTCATCTCTATCTCCATCCTTTGCAAGTCATACAAAATGGGCCTTTGTGTTAAAAACATTGCACTCGTACCCGCATATGATCTTCTACTCAATGCGTCAGCTACTACGTTTGCTTTTCCAGGATGGTATTGGATGGTATGATCGTAATCTTTCAACAGCTCAAGCCAACGTCGTTGCCGCATGTTGAGTTCCTTTTGGGTGAAGAAATATTTGAGGCTTTTATGATCTGTATAGATCTCCACTTTCTCCCCATACAGGTAGTGTCTCCAGATCTTCAACGCAAAAACGACTGCTGCCAACTCCAAATCATGAGTAGGATAATTCCTCTCATATTCTTTGAGTTGTCGTGAGGCATAGGCTATGACTTTCCCATGTTGCATGAGAACACATCCTAACCCTTTGCCTGAAGCATCGCTGTAGATAACAAATCCATCCGAACCAGATGGTATTGTCAAAACAGGTGCCGAAATGAGTCTCCTCTTGAGTTCTTGGAAACTCTTCTCGCATTCCTCACTCCATACGAATTTTGTATCTTTCCGAGTCAGCTGAGTTAACGGAGTAGCGATTCGAGAAAATCCTTCCACAAATCTCCGATAATAACCAGCTAAGCCCAGAAAGCTACGTACTTCGGTTACCGACTTCGGTTGCTCCCAACTTTGTATGGCTTCAATCTTCGCCGGGTCGACAGATACTCCATGTTTTGACACCACGTGCCCAAGGAATGCTACTTCCTCAAGCCAGAACTCGCATTTCTTCAGTTTGGCATATAGCTTGTTTTCACGAAGCCTTTGCAGTACCAGCTTCAAATGGCGCTCATGATCTTCACGGCTTTTGGAATAGATGAGGATGTCATCAATAAAGACAACAACGAACTGATCCAAATATTCTTTGAATACACGGTTCATCATATCCATGAAGGCAGCAGGAGCATTAGTCAATCCAAAAGACATTACTAAGAATTCATAATGCCCGTACCGAGTTCTGAAGGCAGTCTTTGGAATATCCTCAGTTTTAATCTTCAGCTGATGATATCCAGAACGAAGATCGATCTTTGAAAAGAATTGTGCTCCTTGCAACTGGTCAAACAGGTCATCAATGCGAGGTAGCGGATACCTATTCTTGATGGTGACATGGTTCAATTCTCGATAGTCAATACAAAGTCGCATACTCCCGTCTTTCTTCTTTACGAATAAAACAGGAGCACCCCAAGGAGACGTACTAGGACGAATAAAACCGATGTCCAACAACTCCTGTAGTTGGACTTTTAACTCCTGAAGTTCAATAGGAGCCATTCGATATGGGGTTTTAGAAATGGGCTTTGTACCGGGTTCAAGGTCAATAAAGAATTCAATTTCTCGTTCCGGGGGTAGACCGGGAAGTTCTTCAGGAAATACATCGGAAAATTCTCTAACAATAGAAATATTATTCAAATCTGACTTGTCTTTGTTCAAATCCATAACATGGGCTAAGAAAGCTTGACATCCGTTTTTCAATAAACGAATAGCTTTGTGGCTTGATATGACAGTGACTGATTTTAGTGGTTTAGTAGTTTGAATTCGTATGACAGGTTGGTTAGGAATATGAAAACTAACAACCTTACGAAAACAATCAATTTTAGCATGATGAGTGGTTAACCAATCAATTCCTAAAATCACATCAAAAGCAAGTATCTTTAAAGAGATAAGATCAACAGGTAATGTGATAGTGCCAACTTGGATCATGCAAGATTTATAAACTGTAGATGTAACGAAGGTTTCACCCAACGGAGTTTCAACAGATAAGTTAAAGTCCAATTTCTCCGGAGTCAAGTTTAAACGTTGAGCACAAGCAGGAGAGATAAAAGAATGGGTAGAACCGGTATCTAGTAAAGTATAAACTTCGCAAGAATTCAAGATTAGCTTACCCGTGATCACCTCGTTCGGGTTTCTCGCGTTTTGGCCAGTAACGACAAACGCCCTTCCAGGAACCGCTGATTTCGACTTATCCGGGATAACTTTTGGAGTCACCATCCCCGCTGAACTTGGTTTTGCTACAGAACACTCTCGAGCTATATGACCTTCCTTTCCACAGTTATAACATACCTTGGATTGTTGTGGGCAGTTTGGGCTGATATGTCCCTCTTTCCCACATTTGTAACATACGACCGGTGGTCGTTCTCCTCCCCTAGAAACAGTTGATGTTTGTGCTGACGTCTTCACGTTATCATTGTTGTACCTTCTCTTCTTGAAATCTCCTCCCGACTCGCTCCTTCTATTATCACGACCACGATTACCACCAGAGTGGTTACCGCTTTTGTCCGAATGTTTTCCTCCCTGCTGGTTTTCATTGCTTCGATGACTGCCGCCACCGGTATGACCCTGGTTGTGGTCCCTCGGTTGCACATACTCATTATCTCGCTCTAATAATTGAGCCCTGTTTACAACATCTGAATATAAAAAAAATTTATGAGAGATAAGATATTGCCGAATCTCGGGTTTTAGACCTCTCAGAAACATCCTTGTCATTCGTTCCTCATTTTCGACCAAATGAGGTGCAAACCTGGATAACTCTGCAAACTTCGCCTCGTACTGGGACACCGTCATGTTGTTTTGTTCCAGTCTAATAAACTCAACCTCCTTCATATGACGAATACTTTCAGGAAAGTACTTGTCATTGAACAGTTTTTGAAATGTTTCCCAGGACATGTTGAGTGCGTCAGGCTGGGTACGCTTCACAGACTCCCACCAGTAGTCTGCCTCACCGCGGAACATAAATGTGGCGAATGGAACCTTCTGTTCCTCCGTGCATCCCAAGACATCAAATATCTTGGTAATTTGCTTGACCCACGTTTCCGCCATGATCGGATCCGGCTTTCCCTTAAATTCTGGTGGTCCCAATTCTTTGAACTGCTTAGCTGTGACAAACCGCGCGTTGTTATCATTTCCACCCGTATTCTGCACACGAGTCTCCCTCGTCTGATTTTGCATGAACTGCAAAAAGCTCCTAAACATTCCATCATTCATCGTTTGCTCGGTAACGTTGTTTACAGGAGGAATATTGCCTTCCTGTTGCACGTTCCCCTGGGTAGTGATCAAAGGTGTCTCCACGGTCTGATTTACTCCATTATTAACGTTCTCAGCTGCCATTCTTAAATACTGCCATAAAACAAGGGTTAATAGTCATGTCATATATTATCCCTATACTCTGACCGACCAAATAAACACCAAATAAACTTAGTCAGGTCATACTAGCGAAGGAATTTCCCGTCTCTCCCCTCCTAGTTCTTGTCTCACATCTCAGCCAGGGATCATATCCCTAAGCTCTGATACCAACTGTGACGCCCCCAGAATAGGTATACAACACCCATTCTGAGTCGCCAAATACATGGTACAGAAAGCAAACTACAACTTCAATAATACAATTGTCGTGCAAAATACGACAACACATACTGTGAGTTTAAATACAAATATTGTCTTCTAGACAATATCCACACTCAAATAAATCCTCATTACAATTATTCAAACACTATTTTACAGAAATAGTGAGGACTGCTAATACATCTTTCTAGAACCATCACTCCATACCCCGACTAGATCCTGCTATGTTCTCACCTCCTGAGAAGAAAAATGGAACAAAAAGGAAAAGGGTGAGCTCAACTAGCCCAGTAAAGAATATTATGACTAAGATAATATACAACAAATTATCGTTAGTCTTCAACAGGGAAAAATCTGATAAAATATAATCGACAACAAGTTTTAGATCAACAACTGCAGCGGAAACAGCAAACCATTAGAAGAGTCAAGTAGAGAAAGAATTCTACTATCTTCTAAGATTTAAAAGTCCATCATCAATATTTTATCCCTGTAACATCAATTAATAATCATCTTTAACCAAATATTCATCTTTGCACTACAGGCCAAAGATATTCATTTGTATCATCAGTCGGTCATGTTCATCTCAACACCTGTTCATCTTTGCACTACAGGCCAAAGATATTCATCAAGTAATTATACATCTTTGCACTACAGGCCAAAGATATTCAGTAATATCATCATTTAGGACTGAGGATGATGAAAAATATCTTAAAGAGAACGAATCCAATGAGACAGAAGGACAAATAGTAGGGATTCGTATAACAGTTTATCCAAGATCAATAATACTTCATAATAATCAATTGTGAAGCAGAATTCAAAAATAAAGATCAAAACATGGATACAATCAAAGATAGTAACCATAATAGACATCTTGGACAAAAAAGAAAAATTTTATTTTTCGGTGAATAGTGCCGTATTCGTGAATAGTGCCGTATACGTGAATAGTACCGTATACGTGAATAGTAACCCCGACACAAAAAGTTTCAAATTTGATAAAAACTCATATCAATATTTCAGCATAATGATATTGAAGAAAATAATATCATTTAAGAAGAAAATAATATCCCTTACCTCAAAATATCAGTACTTCTGGTCGGAATACCGGTATAAGGCTGAAAGAAACTTGCTCTGATGAATAGAAACTCTCAAAGTATCTAAATACTCACAAAATACACTCAATAATCTAGAGAGAGAAAGAGAGAAAACTTGTTTCTGGTGTGATTTTCAATTCTAACTTAGCCCTCTATTTATAGGAAAATTTTGGTAGGTTTGACCTGCAACCTGATGGCTTTACCTGCTACTATTCCCACCCACCACATTTGAAATATAATTCAGCACATTTCTTCACCAACCACAAGTGGGGCCCACCAATTCTAGAATTTTCCACCAAAATGATAAACTCCGAAAATTCAACAATTTCTGAACCAGTCATCTTGTAAAATTCGTAATAAATCATACGTTCATTTTTAACGGTTCAAAATTTGTGGACATATACTCAACTTATATATGTATAACATATCCAAAAATTACCACGATCCAACGGTCGGATTAAAAATTATAACCCCCGCAAACTATCTCAAAAACCCTGATTTTTAATACCTCCATTCCGACAAAAATACTGACAAAAACCTCAACATTAACTCCTTCATTTTTAACCACAAAAATATATCCCTCATTTATATCCACATAAAATAAATATTTCCTTATCATATGAATCAATAATTAATTATTCACAAATAATATTACAGAATCACATTTATGACAACCAGGCCGTTCCCAGGAAAGAGGGGGCTTTCCAATAAGGATTTCTCCTTACTGGCGCGCAATTAGATGACCAAACCTCTCCTTAGACAGAACTTTCTAGACATTGCCAATAATGTTATCTAATAATATTATTCAAATAATATGAATTATTGATCTGATAAATGAAAATACTGTGCAGCAACAATTATTGAAACAACAATAATATAAAATATCAACGCAGCAATTATTGAATCAATAAAATAAAATATTGAATAATAACTACTGTAACAATTATTGAGTAGTGCCTTCTTACGTAAGAATCAATAATTGGTGCAATACCGTGTGCTACTGTATTTTAACCACCGGGTATTCCAACAGTATTAACGGTAACAACTACGCCGTTATTTATAAACAACTTATACTTGTCGTTTTCTTCATCCAATCGCTTTCCGTTATGGGGCCCACACAAGGCTGCGTCGTCGTACGAATATTCCCCGACAGCAAGAATATTCCACGACCAACCGAATATTCACCGACCAAAAATAAATATTTTATAACCACTTGCTTATTTTGCAAAATTTGCACATTTCACCCATAACCAAAGTATTATATCAAATTAACCCCTTATTATTCACAATAATATTTAGAGAAAATTTGATTTTATTCATTAATAAGTTGGGGTCTTACACAGTATGCCCAAGAGAAAGAGTTTTAACTCCGGGAATACTGAAGTGAAATAAGGGGATCCTAAGTGTAGGATCGAAGCATGCAAGACATGCGAGAAGTCTCATCTAGAAGTCTGTCTGAAGGGGAAATCGGTTTGTTATGGACCACATGGTAAGAAATTGCTCAAAGAAGGGAACAAAGGGTAACAAGGGTGCTAGTAGTGGTAAGTTAGCCATTACTAGACCAACACCGTCAAGTAGATCTACAGCCCGTACTTTTAATATGACTATCCAAGATGCGGTTGCATCAGCGAATGTAGTAGCAGGTATCATTCCAGTTAATGAAATAAATGCTTATGTGCTATTTGATTCGGGTGCTACTTGTTCTTTTATAGCATGTGAATTTGCTAAGCGATTAGGTTTATTTTCGAAAACATTAGAAATACCTTTAGACGTTAAGGTAGTGAACGAATAGACGGGGAATTTTGTAGTTTTTAGCGATGCTTTGCATAGAGGACTGGGTTGCGTGCTCATGCAGCATGGCAAGGTCATTGCGTATGCGTCACACCAGTTAAAGGATTATGAGAAGGTCTATCCTACTCATGACCTAGAATTGGCAGTAGTAATTTTTGCCTTAAAAATATGGAGACATTATTTATACGGGGAGAAGTGTGAGATATACACGGACCATAAAAGTTTAAAATATATCTTTACACAAAAGGAGTTAAATATGAGACAGAGAAGGTGGTTAAAATTAATAAAAGATTACGACTGTGATATCTTATATCATCTGGGGAAAGAAAATATAGTAGCGGACGCGTTAAGTAGGAAGGGTAGGGAAAAGCTATCAATGTTAACGACTCAGAATGAGTTAATAACGGAGATGACAAGAATAGAGTTAGAAGTTAAATTACCGAGTGAAGCGATAGAGATGTTATTCACAACAAAGACTCGACCAACGATAATGGAGTGAGTTAAGGAAGTACAACTAGGTAATGAGGAGTATGAACGAATGAAGAAGCTAATGGAGGATGAAGTGAAGACTACGTATAACCTTGATAAAGAAGGATTACTTCGTTTCGAAGGAAGAATTTGGGATTCAAATAATTTTGAGTTAAAAGAAGAGATTATGAGTGAGGCCCATAGTTCGAGGTACTCGATACATCCAGGTAGCACTAAGATGTATCAAGACATTAGTCAGAACTTTTGGTGGCCAAACATGAAGAGGGAAATAGCAGAATATGTTAGTAAGTGCTTAAGTTGTCAGAAAGTTAAGGCTTAAAACCAACGACCAAGTGGATTATTACAATTGCTAGAGATTCTAGAGTGGAAAAGGGAGCATATCACGATGGACTTTGTGGTGGGACTTCCAATGTCGAGGAAGGGATACAACGCTATTTGGGTAATAGTAGATCAGTTGACAAAATCGGCTCACTTTTTACCGATACGAGTTTGGTATAACCTAGAGCAATTGGCTAAATTTATGTCAAATAAATTATTTCAAGACATGGAGTACCGGTTTCTATTGTGTCTGATCGAGATCCACGATTCTCATCAAAATTTTGGAGGAGTTTGTAAGAACAACCAGGAACGCAGTTAAGGTTGAGTACGTCGTATCATCCTCAGACGGATGGACAAAGTCAACGGACAATTCAAATGCTAGAAGATATGTTAAGATTTTGCGTTATAGATTTCAAGGGGAGTTGGGACGGACATCTGCCTTTGGTGGAATTCGCTTACAACAATAGTTTTCACGCTAGTATAGGCATGCCGCCTGACGAAGCGTTATATGAGAGGAAGTGCAAAACCCCACTGTGATGGGATGAAGTAAGTGAACGTTGGATGTTGGAACCAGAGATGGTACAACAAACGACAGACATGGTTAAGCTAATACGTACTCGATTGATAGCGGCTCAAGATAGACAAAAGAAGTATGCAAATCCTCATCGTGAGAAGAGGGAGTTTGAAGTAGGTTCGTATGTTTTTCTGAAGGTATCATTTTCGAAAGGGAAGATATGTTTTGGAAAGAAAGGGAAGTTAAGTCCAAGGTTTGTAAAACCTTTTGAAATTTTAAGAAGGGTAGGAGAGATAGCTTATGATGTAGCTTTACCTCTAGATATGGGATGAATACATAATGTATTCCATGTGTTTGTATTACGTCCTTATAAATCGGACTACAAACACATAATAGAGTATGAATCTATTCAAGTAGAAAAAGACTTAACATATGAAGAACTTCCAATTCAGATTGTTGATAGGAAGGAACAAGTCTTGAGAAATAAGATAATACCTTCGGTGAAGGTAATTTGGAAGAACCACAATGCTGAAGAAGCAATGTGAGAACTTGAGAGTAAAATGAAGGAAATTTTTTCTCATTTGTTTATGTAATTGTAGCGAGTTTTTAGGGACATAATTTTTATAAGGGGAGAGAATGTAATGCCCGAGAAAATAGGATCTTTATGTGAATTGAATTTTATTTGATTATTTGAATTAAATGAATTTAATTGTTTATTTATGTGAGTAGGCTATTTGAAGGTCGCTCTATGGCCTAGAATGTGCGGATGTGGTTAGTATTCTGGATATGTGCTAGGATTAATTATTTTGAATTTCCAAGACGAAAATAATAGTTTTTCGAGAAATTTCCGTAAAAACACTATTCATTCGTTTCTGCTCGGAGATTAAGTTTGAATTTCTGAGAAACGCGTAATGATAGAATACTAAGACGTGATGGAATATTTAATAATATTTCAGTTATGGCAATCAAAGTTTTTGCCTGCTGACTTAAAACCTAAGGGTTAGGAAAAGTGAATTTCCGAGAATTAAATGTCTACGTATAATGATTATGGTTATTATACATGAGATATACAAGTATGATACTAGTTATTATACGAGTATAATATGAAGATTATTACGACGTATAATATGAATATTGTACAAACTATATACGAAGAGAATACATGAATTGTACGAGTAGAATACGATTAGTCTTAATGGACTTTGAGTTTATGGACTTGGTAGAATCCAATTGGACTTGGATTATGGCAAGCCAAAGATATGTTAAGTCAAGCCCAAGATAGGCCCGATATGAATTTATTCTAAGGCCCAAACCAAGAAACCAAACCGCGGATCGAACCGATGGGTCACCGGATGGGTAAAACCCATTGGGAAACCCATGGGGGGCCCATTAGAGCATGTGGGCCGGCCACTTGGAAGCCAAGTAAAGTAGATTTACTTGGTGGCTAAGAAAGTGAATAATAAGGAGGTTAGCATGATGACCATTTTACCCTCCATTAGATTTTCCTATATAAGAGAAGCTTGGGTGATTCATTTAGTTGTTTCACCAACTCTGAAGACCAATATATTGAGAGAGAGAGGAAAGAGCTTTAACAAGTAATCAAGAGCAATCCAAGAAAAATATACAAGCTTTATTCAAGAACGCGAAGAACATTAAGGTAATATTACGTAAACCTAAGTCTTCAATCCTTTTCTATTTTTTTGTCTTAGAGAAGTATGAATTGGTAGAGCATATCTCTTCAGGAGTAATAAGTGGCTAATAGTGGATTAAAACATTATAAGTTATGTATGATTAAGAATCATAAGCGTTTAAGTAAGTTTAAATGAAGAAAACCAATAAACATTTATTTGGTTTTTGATGGATAAATTGAAAACCATCATAGGTTATTTGCATCTTTCTTGGTTAGGTTATAGATAATGAATCAATGGATTGGTTCCATTTGATTTGGCGTATAGAACTCGAGTTACGAAGTTATGGCAAAATTTACGAGATTAGGCATTAAACGTTGAAATCGTAGAATTTTCGGATTAGTAGTCGAAAGTTGCCGTTTAACTCAGAAACCTTGGTTTTTGATGGCATAACATAGAACAACGTATTTGAGAGTCGTGGACTCAAGAATCGTCGAATTCTGACTTAGAACGTAGAAACGAGCTATGAACGTTCACGAACGTTAAACGAACGTGTAATAGGACGTTAATTAGTGAATTCATTGTTAACAGATTTAAAAACTACTTTTATCCGAATGAAATCGAAGTACATGAGATATGTAAGATAACGTCTTTTGAACGAGCCAATTCTGACTTATAACGACCAAGTTAAGAGTCCGGAAAGAATTGAATTGAGAAAACTTAGAAATTTTCCAGGGCTCAGGGTCGGCGCCGCAGCGCCGCCCAAGCCTGTGTTCCTCGCGCCGCAGCCTCCGGTCGGAGGAGTAGGCACTACAGAGTCGCGCTGTAGCGCCACTCGTATGAAGGAGTCTCGCGCCGCAGCGCCGAGATAAGGGCTTAGCTACTGTTAGTTGGCGCCGCAGCGCCAATGTTGTACTAGGAGATGGCGCCGCAGCGCCGAGACAGGGAAAATGCCTGACTTATTTATTTTTGAGCCCAATTGTTGCATGACAATTATGGGGCAAGTGTATGTACTTAGTATACATGTTAAGACCATTCCTATGTCACATATATAGTGATGACTTTAGGAATTGAATGTTGTTTAACTAGTAATGAAACGAAGAATGTAAAGTATAAGGAAGTAAATAGTATCCAATTACTATGATACTTAACCAATGGTTAGTAAGTATCTGTTTAGTGACATAAAAACGTTAATAAGCCGTAAAGGAGGATAAGTAACTGTAAACGAGTTTTGTTAATGAAATAAATTCGATTAAGTTATAGAAGAGAAAGAAGTTGGTAAAAACGACGTGATTAGATTGGTTAGTAGCTAATTATAGTGTGCTATGTGAATATATCATGTGGAGACTATAAAGTCCAAGAATTGTTGAATATTTATTTGAAGAAGCTTGAAGGCAAGTTTTCTTAACGCTTGTCTAACCTCCGTGTTAGTCAAGTTTTCTGTGATTCATGTTATGAGATGCATGAATGGTTTTACGAAAGGGTTGATGCCAGTTTTATCTCGGCTAGACTAATCTTAAGAGTTTGATTGATTTGTTTACAAATCTTTCGATATAGAATTGATAACGCTATCATATGCCAATTGTTTGGTACAGATTCAAAGGTAAGCCCGAGTATGAATAAACAAATGTATTTTACATCGATTATTCGATGGGCACGTGAGGTTGCCAAAACTTAAACGTAAATACGTTTAACGGATGAGTGTTGATCAACATAGAGTACTATAGGCTAACCACCTAGAAGTGCTCGTAAGATATATCAGACTTACGGACTTAGTGCCGGGTTGTCGTTTTTCATGAATGAAAACTAAAGAGAATGTTCATGGTCTTTTGACCTACTCAGAATTCCTAAGTTACTGTATGTACTTCGGAATTGTTTTATGAGAATGAAAAGTGTTATCCAAAGATTCATAGTACTTCATAGCTATTTGTTCAGTTATTGAAGAATAATCATATGATTCTCGACGTGATATTTATATAATATGTAAGACCCCGAATTTTATGAAATAAAAGTATTCAATTTTTCATATAATTACTATTCAGTAAATGGTTAAATTGATAAAAGTTTAAAGTTATGGGTGAAATATGAAATTTTTTTCAAAATAAGCAAGTGGTTATAAAATAATCATTGTTGTCGGGGAATATTCGTTTGGTCGTGGAATATTCTTTCTGTCGGAGAATATTCGTACGACGGCGCAGCTATTTGTGGGCCCCATAACGAATAACTGTCGGGTGAAGGAAAACGATAAATTTGAGTTTTTACAAATAACGGCGTAGTTGTTACCGTTAACACTGTTGGAATACCCGGTGGTTAAAATACAGTAATACGCGTTATTGCACAGTAGCACACGGTATTGCATAGTATTTTTGAAATTATTGATTCTTACGAAAGAAGGCACTACTCAATAATTGTTACAGTAATTACTGTTCAATATTTTATTTTATTGATTCAATAATTGTTGCGTTAATATTTTATATTATTGTTGTTTCAATAATTGTTGCTGCACAGTATTTTCCTTTATCAGATCAATAATTCATATTATTTGAATAATATTATTAGATAACATTATTGTCCATGTCTAGAATGTTCTGTCTAAGGAGAGGTTTGATCATCTAATTGCGCGCCAGTAAGGAGAAATTCTTATTGGAAAGCCCCCTCTTTCCTGGGAACGACCTGGTTGTCATAAATGTGATTCTGTAATATTATTTGTGAATAATTAATTATTGATTCATATGATAAGGAAATATTTATTTTATGTGGATATAAATGAGGGATATATTTTTGTGGTTAAAAATGAAGGAGTTAATGTTGAAGTTTTTGTCAGTATTTTTGTCGGAATGGAGGTATTAAAAATCAGGGTTTTTGAGATATTTTGCGGAGGTTATAATTTTTAATCCGACCGTTGGATCGTGGTAATTTTTGGATATGTTATACATATATAAGTTGAGTATATGTCCACAAATTTTGAACCGTTAAAAATGAACGTATGATTTGTTATGAATTTTACGAGATGACTGGTTCAGAAATTGTTGAATTTTCGGAGTTTATCATTTTGGTAAAAAATTCTAGAATTGGTGGGCCCCACTTGTGGTTGGTGAAGAAATGTGCTGAATTATATTTCAAATGTGGTGGGTGGGAATAGTAGCAGGTAAAGCCATCAGGTTGCAGGTCAAACCTACCAAAATTTTCCTATAAATAGAGGGCTAAGTTAGAATTGAAAATGACACCAGAAACATAAGTTTTCTCTCTTCCTCTCTCTAGATTATTGAGTGTATTTTGTGAGTTTTTAGATACTTGGTGAGTTGCTATTCATCAGTGCAAGTTTCTTTCAGCATCATATTCGATATCCAGTCAGAAGTACTGCTCTTTTGAGTTAAGGGATAGTAAGGGATAGTAAGGGATATTAAGGGATTTTAAGGGTTGTTATGATTTTCAGTTTCGTAATTTTTCTGATCTTCAAAAATTCTGGAAAAATTTGAAATGATATTTTGATGAGTTTTCTTGATTGTGTCCAAAAATGGTGATTTTTGGATGTATAGATTGAGAGTTATGAATTTTATGAGAAAAGACTATTTTAGAAGTAACAGCTTATAATTCCTTGTGGTTAACTCCAAAATTGATGAAATTTTTATTGGGAGTACATGTATATGATAGAAGTATACTCTGTAAATTTCAGAATTTTTAGACAAAAGTACAATTTTTGATAAATGTCAAGATATTCGGTTATTTTGGCCATATGAAAAATAGTAAATGACTTTTAAAAATTCTGAGAAAAATATATGTTCACTATGAGACTATATTATGCTAAATCCCAGAAAAAAAATATTTTTAGAACTGATTTGGTATTTTTCATAAAAATGGTCTAGTTATGAGTAAATGAATTAAATATGTTTTGTGAAGAAAGAAAATTGGAAAATAGGATTTTATGGCTTGAGAATCCTATATGAGGTATATGCAGATTTTTGATGAGGGTTTTGGTTATTAATGATGAAATTGTAAGAGTTGGCATTTTATGATGATTAAATGCATTAATTAGTAAAGTGTAAACAATTAAAATAAATTGTTTATAAATTTAAGTAATGTTATTCTTTCAATATCATTATACCGAAATATTGGTATGAATTTTATTGTGGAATTTCTATCTTTTGTGTCGGGGTTACTATTCATGAGTTACTATTCACGATTTACTATTCATGAGTTACGAATATTACTCTTGAGATTAAAACTATATGTTGATCATATTATTTTTATCATCATATATAACATTTTTATAACCTTGATGTTGAAATTCTCTTTCACTGGAGTGTAAAGATGGGTAGATTATTGGTATGATCATGACTAGGGTTCTCTTTGGCCTGTAGTGCAAAGTTGAATTGTGACTGGTATGATCATGACCATTGAATTTATAATTGAATATCTTAAGCTTAAGTGCAAAGGTGAATTGATCAACATGGTTATAATTATTGTTTATATAAATTCTGAAATGATTATATATTTCTTTGAGATATGAATATATTTGGCCTGTAGTGCAAATATGAATTGTTGAGGAATATCTTTGGCCTGTAGTGCAAAGATGAATTGTAGATGAATATCTTTGGCCAGTAATGTAAAGATGAACTGTGGATGAATATCTTTGGCCTGTAGTGCAAAGATGACTTGTTGATGAATATCTTTGGCCCGCAGTGCAAAGATGAAGTTATTAGTATGATTATGAACAGGAACTGTGATTTGGTATAACCATGATGTTTGATGTTTCAGGTGATGAAAATTATCTTCGTCCTAGATGAGAAGAGGAATTTAGAACTACATTTATGATTATGAGTTATTTATATGATTGTGGACCAGAACTGTTGATTGATGTTACAGGGATAAAACATTGTTGGTGGATTTTTAACATGGAGAAGATAATAGACTTTATAGTCTATTTGACTCTTCTAATGGATTGCATGTTCCGCTGCAACTATGGTTGAAATTTTTATCATTTACCATATGTTCTAAATCTCTGATTTATTGTTGATGAAGGCTATTGATAATTGAATTATCTTTAGTCATGATATTCTTTACTGAGCTAGTTGTGCTCACCCTTTTGCTTCACAATTCCTTTCAGGTAATAAGAGTGTAGCTGGGTCGAGCGGGGGTAACGGAGAAATAGAACGGTGGTCTCTAGCTGTGGATGTTCTCCCGAAGCAATATAGAAAAGTTCATTTAGTAGTTATATTTGGTGAATCCAATAGGGTAAGGTGTACCCAACGTTGGAAGGGTGGTTTGCCACTATCCTACAAGATGTCTAACGACATACAACCTCGTGTCATCATAAGACAGGGATGTGCTCATCCACTTGCTGAGTATATATACGAGCACTACCTATATAATCTTGGTGTTTGTTTGAAGTATAATTCTCAATTAGAGATAGTAGAGATAATGATATGTCAAGAGAAGACTCACCATTGGGAAGAATATGATAGTAATCTTCTCATTTTTCTTTGGGGTCTATTGGATCAACCAAGGATAATTCTGTGGCCATATGATATCTATCATAACCTAGACGCGTGGCCTCCCATGTACGAAGGTTTCCTTGAGCACTTCCCAAAGATTCTAGCTTCTAAAACAGTTTTTGACTGTACCTTTATGTAAGGTACCTTTGTGAGGTGCTGATACATGATGGTGTCCAATGTCACATTTGGTATATATTTGTATCCAAACTCACATCATATGTGTTGTTGTATTTTGCACGACAATTGCTGTAATAAAGTTGTAGTTGTTTTCTGTACCATGTATTTGACGACTCAGAATGGGTTGGATGGAATGGACCTATTTTGGGGTTGTTACATTTGGTATCAGAGCTATAAGTAAAGAGCCCCGAGCCTTTCGCTGGTGACTTCCTGTTGATGGGGAATGCACCGAACCCAGACTCTCCGTAGGGGACGCCGTTCTGCGGTGGCAAACTGATAGGTATCAATGTAAGGTGCTGACACAAGTTGGTGTCCAGAGTTACATTTGGTATCAGAGCTTGGGGATATGATCTCTGGCGGAGATCGGGGAATACAACTAGGAGGGGAGAGATGAGTAAATCCTTCGCTAGTGTGTCCTACCTAAGCTTATTTGTTGGTCAGTCATAATATCGGGATATTATGTGATATGTTAATTTGTTAAATTAACACTTGTTTTGAAGCTATATTCTAGAATGATATCTAAAATACAGGAGATGAGCAATGGAGAAATCATGATGACAGGGAAGATGAAATCTGGAATGAAAGCAAGGTATTCTCAACTCTTTGAAACACCAGGTACGTAAATTTCGGGGACGAAATTTCATAAGGAGGGGAGATTGTAAGACCCCGAATTTTATGAAATAAAAGTATTCAATTTTTCATATAATTACTATTCAGTAAATGGTTAAATTGATAAAAGTTTAAAGTTATGGGTGAAATATGAAATTTTTTTCAAAATAAGCAAGTGGTTATAAAATAATCATTGTTGTCGGAGAATATTCGTTTAGTCGTGGAATATTCTTTCTGTCGGAGAATATTCGTACGACGGCGCAGCTATTTGTGGGCCCCATAACGAATAACTGTCGGGTGAAGGAAAACGACAAATTTGAGTTTTTACAAATAACGGCGTAGTTGTTACCGTTAACACTGTTGGAATACCCGGTGGTTAAAATACAGTAATACGCGTTATTGCACAGTAGCACACGGTATTGCATAGTATTTTTGAAATTATTGATTCTTACGTAAGAAGGCACTACTCAATAATTGTTACAGTAGTTACTGTTCAATATTTTATTTTATTGATTCAATAATTGTTGCGTTAATATTTTATATTATTGTTGTTTCAATAATTGTTGCTGCACAGTATTTTCCTTTATCAGATCAATAATTCATATTATTTGAATAATATTATTAGATAACATTATTGTCCATGTCTAGAATGTTCTGTCTAAGGAGAGGTTTGATCATCTAATTGCGCGCCAGTAAGGAGAAATTCTTATTGGAAAGCCCCCTCTTTCCTGGGAACGACCTGGTTGTCATAAATGTGATTCTGTAATATTATTTGTGAATAATTAATTATTGATTCATATGATAAGGAAATATTTATTTTATGTGGATATAAATGAGGGATATATTTTTGTGGTTAAAAATGAAGGAGTTAATGTTGAAGTTTTTGTCAGTATTTTTGTCGGAATGGAGGTATTAAAAATCAGGGTTTTTGAGATATTTTGCGGAGGTTATAATTTTTAATCCGACCGTTGGATCGTGGTAATTTTTGGATATGTTATACATATATAAGTTGAGTATATGTCCACAAATTTTGAACCGTTAAAAATGAACGTATGATTTGTTATGAATTTTACGAGATGACTGGTTCAGAAATTGTTGAATTTTCGGAGTTTATCATTTTGGTAAAAAATTCTAGAATTGGTGGGCCCCACTTGTGGTTGGTGAAGAAATGTGCTGAATTATATTTCAAATGTGGTGGGTGGGAATAGTAGCAGGTAAAGCCATCAGGTTGCAGGTTAAACCTACCAAAATTTTCCTATAAATAGAGGGCTAAGTTAGAATTGAAAATGACACCAGAAACATAAGTTTCCTCTCTTCCTCTCTCTAGATTATTGAGTGTATTTTGTGAGTTTTTAGATACTTGGTGAGTTGCTATTCATCAGTGCAAGTTTCTTTCAGCATCATATTCGATATCCAGTCAGAAGTACTGCTCTTTTGAGTTAAGGGATAGTAAGGGATAGTAAGGGATATTAAGGGATTTTAAGGGTTGTTATGATTTTCAGTTTCGTAATTTTTCTGATCTTCAAAAATTCTGGAAAAATTTGAAATGATATTTTGATGAGTTTTCTTGATTGTGTCCAAAAATGGTGATTTTTGGATGTATAGATTGAGAGTTATGAATTTTATGAGAAAAGACTATTTTAGAAGTAACAGCTTATAATTCCTTGTGGTTAACTCCAAAATTGATGAAATTTTTATTAGGAGTACATGTATATGATAGAAGTATACTCTGTAAATTTCAGAATTTTTAGACAAAAGTACAATTTTTGATAAATGTCAAAATATTCGGTTATTTTGGCCATATGAAAAATAGTAAATGACTTTTAAAAATTCTGAGAAAAATATATGTTCACTATGGGACTATATTATGCTAAATCCCAGAAAAAAAATATTTTTGGAACTGATTTGGTATTTTTCATAAAAATAGTCTAGTTATGAGTAAATGAATTAAATATGTTTTGTGAAGAAAGAAAATTGGAAAATAGGATTTTATGGCTTGAGAATCCTATATGAGGTATATGCAGATTTTTGATGAGGGTTTTGGTTATTGATGATGAAATTGTAAGAGTTGGCATTTTATGATGATTAAATGCATTAATTAGTAAAGTGTAAACAATTAAAATAAATTATTTATAAATTTAAGTAATGTTATTCTTTCAATATCATTATACCGAAATATTAGTATGAATTTTATTGTGGAATTTCTATCTTTTGTGTCGGGATTACTATTCATGAGTTACTATTCACGATTTACTATTCATGAGTTACGAATATTACTCTTGAGATTAAAACTATATGTTGATCATATTATTTTTATCATCATATATAACATTTTTATAACTCTGATGTTGAAATTCTCTTTCACTGGAGTGTAAAGATGGGTAGATTATTGGTATGATCATGACTAGGGTTCTCTTTGGCCTGTAGTGCAAAGTTGAATTGTGACTGGTATGATCATGACCATTGAATTTATAATTGAATATCTTAAGCTTAAGTGCAAAGGTGAATTGATCAACATGGTTATAATTATTGTTTATATAAATTCTGAAATGATTATATATTTCTTTGAGATATGAATATATTTGGCCTGTAGTGCAAATATGAATTGTTGAGGAATATCTTTGGCCTGTAGTGCAAAGATGAATTGTAGATGAATATCTTTGGCCAGTAATGTAAAGATGAACTGTGGATGAATATCTTTGGCCTGTAGTGCAAAGATGACTTGTTGATGAATATCTTTGGCCCGCAGTGCAAAGATGAAGTTATTAGTATGATTATGAACAGGAACTGTGATTTGGTATATCCATGATGTTTGATGTTTCAGGTGATGAAAATTATCTTCGTCCTAGATGAGAAGAGGAATTTAGAACTACAGTTATGATTATGAGTTATTTATATGATTGTGGACCAGAACTGTTGATTGATGTTACAGGGATAAAACATTGTTGGTGGATTTTTAACATGGAGAAGATAATAGACTTTATAGTCTATTTGACTCTTCTAATGGATTGCATGTTCCGCTGCAACTATGGTTGAAATTTTTATCATTTACCATATGTTCTAAATCTCTGATTTATTGTTGATGAAGGCTATTGATAATTGAATTATCTTTAGTCATGATATTCTTTACTGAGCTAGTTGTGCTCACCCTTTTGCTTCACAATTCCTTTCAGGTAATAAGAGTGTAGCTGGGTCGAGCGGGGGTAACGGAGAAATAGAACGGTGGTCTCTAGCTGTGGATGTTCTCCCGAAGCAATATAGAAAAGTTCATTTAGTAGTTATATTTGGTGAATCCAATAGGGTAAGGTGTACCCAACGTTGGAAGGGTGGTTTGCCACTATCCTACAAGATGTCTAACGACATACAACCTCGTGTCATCATAAGACAGGGATGTGCTCATCCACTTACTGAGTATATATACGAGTACTACCTATATAATCTTGGTATTTGTTTGAAGTATAATTCTCAATTAGAGATAGTAGAGATAATGATATGTCAAGAGAAGACTCACCATTGGGAAGAATATGATAGTAATCTTCTCATTTTTCTTTGGGGTCTATTGGGTCAACCAAGGATAATTCTGTGGCCATATGATATCTATCATAACCTAGACGCGTGGCCTCCCATGTACGAAGGTTTCCTTGAGCACTTCCCAAAGATTCTAGCTTCTAAAACAGTTTTTGACTGTACCTTTATGTAAGGTACCTTTGTGAGGTGCTGATACATGATGGTATCCAATGTCACATTTGGTATATATTTGTATCCAAACTCACAGCATATGTGTTGTTGTATTTTGCACGACAATTGTTGTAATAAAGTTGTAGTTATTTTCTGTACCATGTATTTGACGACTCAGAATGGGTTGGATGGAATGGACCTATTTTGGGGTCGTTACATAATATGTTGCTAGACTTGCTTAGCTAGTTATGCTCACTTCTTGCTTGAATTATATGATTGCAGCTAAGGCCGAACGAGCTGAGGGTTCTAAGAAAGATAAAGGCAAGACTAAGATGGATAATTAGTTATCCTGTAATAGACTAGTATGTTTGTATGAATTATACTTATGATCAAAGAAGAATGTATTCGCTTACAGAACTTGGGAAATGATTTATTATTATTGTAATAAGAAAGTAGTTAATACACTCATTTTGATGTTGTTTCAATGGAATGAATGTATAGTTATGAGTACTGTGTAGCACCATATATGTGGGTTGAAGGTACCCAAATTTGGGGGCATCACAGTCTGACAATGATTTTGGAGTTTTAGATCTTGCAACTGTGAAGTAGTATGACCTTGTTTGTTGTTGATACATGTAGTATTACATCAAAACTATATGATCTGAACATTTGTAAGCCCAGAATCTTCATGAACTGAGAATTTGAGTTGGTCAAAGTGAGCACCAAGAGACTGACTATGAGTGTTCTTGAGGCTCAAGAACACCTATAGTGACAATTTTTGTCGCTAAAGACTTTAGCGACAGTTTTAATAAAACTAATTATATTTAATTTACAAAAATCATTAAAAATAGAAATTAATTTCTAAAAATTCCTAAATGAGTTTTAAAAATTATTCTAAGTTATAAAAATTAACTTTTGATAATTTGACATATTTTTTTATTAATATTTGTATTTATTTGAATATTAATGATATTAAATTTAATTAATAAATGTATTAAGTAAATTGATTAAAAATGAGTTTAATATTATAAAAATTATTTTAAATGAGAATAAAGTGTTTTAAAATATTTTAAGTTATAAAATATGACTTTTAATATTCTGAGGTAAATTTCATTAATAATTTAATATTAATGATATTAGATTTATTTAATAATTATATTAAATAAATGATTTTATTGATTTAAAAATTATTTAAAGATGAAATAAGTGATTTAAAAATATTTTAAGTTGTAATAAATGACTTTTAATAATTTGATAAAAAAATACATTAATATTTAAATATTAATGGTAATTAGTTAAAAATAAATTTAAATGTTTTAAAAATCATTTCAGGGGAATATTTGTGATTTAAAAATATTTTAAGTTATTATAAATAACCTTAATATTTTGACAAGTATTTTATTAATATTTTAATATTATTTAAATATTAATGATAATGGGATTATTCAGCATTTAAAACTGATTTCAGTGTTTGAAAAATTATTATAAAAGATAATAATTATTTAAAAATTATTATAAGCATCCGAAAAATATTATGAATGATATTTTAATTATCTTGAATAATATGGAAGCTTTGAGATAGAGTTTAATTGACAATAAACTCGTTAATTATCGGATAGGGTAATCAAGACATAGAATTGAGATCGAAGTCCAAATAGACTGACCCGATAAGTGTTTGTACAGGTTAGAAACACTATTGTGACTACGTGATTATGTGTCTAAGTGATATAATGACTTTAAATGATAGAGCTATGTGTTGTGATGGTTTATGCTAATTGCGAGACCGATATTATTGATTATAAGTCTTTCAAACGCAGTTACGTTATATTGTGTAGCAGCAGTCAACAGCTAATGTAAGTTTCTTTAACTCAATCTCGAGTTATTACTTTTCAAATATAGTAGTGGTTAATTATTGTTGATTATATCACATTTGAGATTTATTGTTGATTTTTTGTAGTTAGTGCAAGTTCGTTAATTTAAACTGAGTTTTAAATTTCAAAAGCGTGACTGGTGAATAACTATTGTTGGTCATTCACGTCTATAAGTAATATTGTTGATTGCAAATAGTGCAGTTGGTTTCTATCTATTGAAGAACAGTTTTTGAGCTATGTCTTAGCTAATTATTTTGGCGAGACAAATATTTGTTGAAACTTGATAGGTTCGAGTATTTGAACTCAATTGTTATTGAAAGATCAATGCCAATTATTTTGGCTAGATCGAGATAGAGATTAGTTGTTGAAATCATAGTATTTCTTTAAATTCAAACTATATTGTTGCGATACAAATTTTTGTTGTAAGACTGAGATGAACAACCTTTTTAAATAAATGGGAACCTTGTGGTCGGATATACGACCGTTGCACGCATGTTAGTATTATGCATAATATTGGGTACAACAAAGCTGATCACTTTGTGTACTTGTGGGGGTATGATTTAATCTTTATGGTTATCTGATACACCTGGGTAATTCAGAGTTAAACCTTTGATAGTTACTCAAGAAGTTCAAGATCCAGTGGGGTCGCTCAGCATAAAATCTAAAAAATAGTCCACTTTGTTATTGTGCAGGATCATCTATTGATAATCAATTGAACATTATTGAAACTTCAAAAGTGTTTTACTCTTTCACTATTGAATTATTGTTTAGCATGTAATGCGATAAAGTTTTGTTATTGATTAATGATTTATTCAGCTAATTCAAAGTCCTTTGAACATTGTTGAAGTCTTGTCGAATCTAGACTCTATTATCCTTGAATCCTATACTTTATTGTATGTTATAACTTACGGAGTAAACTCGTTGCTCACCCTTGTTTAAATATAATATTTTAGCTAAGACCGAAGTAGCAGAAGGGTTCGAGAAGGACAAGGACAAAGGAAAACTGCATGAGTAGCTACTATGAATAGTATTTATTATGTTGTTATGTATAACCCTTTTTGTATATCTAAGGGTATGTTTGCTATGTTAAGGTTAGAAAACCTGGGGATAATGTATTAATGCTATAAATTAATGAGATGTATGCTTATATTCGTAAATGAATAGGTAGTTAGATGTTATTTATATGATGGATCCTGATAACCAAACTCGAGGGTCTAGTAACCCGAATTTGGGGGTGTCACAGAATGCATGTATTAAGTTAAGGTTACGGACCCTGGGAATTATGTGTTAAAGGTTATTGTATAAATAGTTTATGTTTATATCTTTCGTAATAGTTATAGAATTGATGTATCGTAATGTATCAGATCTAAGGTAAAAAGTACCCAGATTTGGGGACGTTTTAAGTACTATGAAACATTGAAATAACACTTTTTATTCTCATAAAATAATTCCAAAGTACATACAATAACTTAGGAATTCTTAGTAGGTCAAAAGACCATGAACATTCCTTTTGATCTTCATTCCTAAAAAGGACAACCCGACACTAAGTCCGTAAGTCCGATATATCTTAAGAGCACTTCTAGGTGATCAGCCTATAGTACTCTATGTTGATCAACACTCATCCGTTAAAAGTATCTACGTTTAAGTTTTGGCAACCTCATGTGCCCATCGAATAATCGATATAAAATACTTTTGTTTATTCATACTCAGGCTTACCTTTGAATTCGTACCAAATAATTGGCATAGGATAGCGTTATCAATACTATATCGAAAGACTTGTAAACAAATCGATAAAGCTTATAAGGTTTGTCTAGCCGAGTTAAAACTGGCATCTACTCTTTTATAAAACAATTTATGCATAGTATAACATGAATCACAGAAATTTGGCTAACACGAAGGTTAGACAAGTGTTAAGGAAACTTGCCTTAAAGTGTCTTCAATTAAAATTCAATAGTTATTGGTCCTTATAGTTTCTACATGATATATTCACATAGCACACTAGAATTAGCTACCAAATAATCTAATCACATTGTTTCTACCAACTTTTTTCTCTTCTATAACTTAATTGAAATTATTTAATTAATAATACTTGTTTTGAGTTATTTTTCATTCATTATGACTTATTAACATTCATATGTCATAAATCGACACTCAACAACCATCGGTTAAGTACAACTGTAAGACCCCAACTTTTTATAAATAAAATTGAATTCCATCTAATTATTATTTTGAATAATAAGGTGTTTATTTGATATAATACTTTGGTTATAGGTGTAATGTGAAAATTTTGTAAAATAAGCAAGTGGTTATAAAATATTTATTGTCGGAGAATATTCATTTGGTCGTGGAATATTCTTGCTGTTGGGGATTATTCGTATGACAGCGCAGCCATTTGTGGGCCCCATAACGGAAAACGGTCAGATGAAAAAATGACAAGAATTAGTTTTCTAAAAATAACGGCGTAGTTGTTACCGTTAACACTGTTAGAATATCCGATGGTTAAAATATAGTAATACGCGTGGTTGCATAGTAGCACACGGTATTGCAAGATATTTTTGAATTATTGATTCTTACGTAAGAAGGCACTAATAAATAATTATTACAGTAATTACTATTCAATATTTTATTTTATTGATTCAATAATTGTTATGTTGATATTTTATATTATTGTCGTTTCAATAATTGTCACTGCACAGTATTTCCCATTATCAGATTAATAATTCATATTATTTGAATAATATTATTAGATAGCAGTATTGGCAATGTCTAAGGACGTTCTGTCTAGGAAAGAGGTTTGGTCACCTAATTGCATGCTAGTAAGGAGAAATTCTTATCGGAAAGCCCTCTCTTTCTTGGGAACGACCTGGTTGTCATAATTGTGATTCTGTAATATTATTTATGAATAATTAATTATTAATTTATATGATAAGAAAATATTTATTTTTATGTGGATATAAATGCAAGAATTAAAGTTGAGGTGTTTTATCAGTATTTTGTTGGAATTGAGGTATTAAAAATCGTCCGTATATAGATTTCGGGCATTTTCTGTTTGAAATTTGGAAAAACTATCTTCTACAAAGTTGTAGAGAATTAAATTTCCTATGGAATGGACATAAAATTCTTATTTTATGATAAAAGGGCTATTTATTATAAATTATTGAAGTTGCTGATTATTGTTTAAATTTAAAACATTTTGAAAATTTTCTAGAATGGGTGGGCCCCACTTTTGGTTGGTGAGAAATGTGCTGAAATTTTATTTTAAAAGTGGTGTGTGTAAATAGTGACAGGTAAAGCCATCAGGTAGCAGGTTAGTCTGTTTTGGCGTTCTAAGCATTTTTCTATAAATAGGGTACTTAATTAGAATTAAAAATCACACCAGAATCATAAGCTTTCTCTCTCTATATTATTAAACATATTTTGTGAGTATTTAGATACTTTGAGAGTTGTTATTCAGTAAATTTCCTTCAGCGTTATATCTGATATTTCAGGCAGAAGTACTATTCTTTTGAGGTAAGGGATGTTATTTTCTTCGTAAATGATATTATTTCGTTCAATATCATTATGCTGAAATAATTGTATGAATATTATTGTGCAATTTTTACATTTTCATGTCAAGGTGACTATTCACGTATGCTGCACTATTCACGTATACGACACTATTCACGTATACGACACTATTCACGAATACCGTACTATTCACGAGTACTATTCACGAAGTATGATTTTTCTTGTAAAATTTCTACCTTTTTGTGTTGGGATTACTATTCACGTATACGACACTATTCACAGAAATAATAAAATTTTCTCTTTTTTGTCCAAGATGTCTACTATGGTTACCATCTTTGATTGTATCCATGTTTTAATCTTCATTCTTGAATTTTACTCCACTATGGTTTATTATGGAGTATTTTTGAACTTGAATTATCTAAAGTACGAATCCCTAATATTTATCTTTTTATCTCACTGGATTCGTTTTTTTTAAATATTTTTCATCATCCTCAGTCCTAAATGATGATATAACTGAATATCTTTGGCTTGTAGTGCAAAGATGAATGATTACATGCTGAATATCTTTGAGCCGTAGTGCAAAGATGGACAAGTGTTGAGATGAACATGACCAACTGGTAATACAAATGAATATCTTTGGCCCGTAGTGCAAAGATGAATATTTGGTTCAAGATGTATATTGATTTATGTTACAAGGATAAAATATTGATGATGGACTTTTAAATCATAGAAGATAGTAGATTTCATTCTCTACTTAACTCTTCTAATGAATTGTTATTTTCGCTGCGAATATTGATCTAAAACTTGTTGTCCATTATATTTTATTAGATTTGTTGAAGGCTACCGATAATTTGTTGTTCATTATTTTAGGCATAATGTTCTTTAATAGGATAGTTGAGCTCACTATTTTCCTTTTTGTTCTATTTTTCTTATAAGGAGGCGAGAATATAGCGAGAACTAGTCGGGGTGTGGAGTGATGTTCCCTGTAACAACCCGGAGAATCGGATTTTCCAGAATTTAAGTTTAAAGAATTATTTATTAATAAAAATGATTTTTAATTAATACTATTATGTGCTATGTGTTTATTAATCATTCTAGAACCTAGGATGATTATAATACGGGAGGATTCTGGCTACGAGCTAGACTGGACGAGTAAGAATTTTTAAGACGAAAATAAAATTTTTCCGGGAACAAAAATATTTTCGAGGAGAAAGACGAAATATACACAATTCACCTGACGAAACTAAGGGTTATGGTTTGAATAACCTAAGTCTTTTCGTGAGTTCGGTATGTCAAAATGACATTCTGTCAAAAGATTTGAAGATAATATATCGTGAAAAGTTAAGTAAGCCGATAAAAGTTTTTTCTCAAAAAAAGTATAGAAATCAGAAAAAATAAAAACGATGAAAAGTACTATTACGTACTTTTCATTCGTTTAACTACGTTAGGGGAAAACGTGAAGGAAAACACTTAATATCAAAAAGTGTTTTTCAGTTTTTCGGAGATCCGAAGAATACGTAAAAGTTAATCGGTAAAGGAAAGACGAAATATCTAAAAATATTTAGATTTCGAGAATTACAGTTTTTAAACTGTCAGACGAATCCCGAAAGACGGAAGTATGAAGCTTCCGGGAGAAGCCTCGTGAATAGTAAGGAGGTATGAATAGTAACTTTAGGGGAAAATTGACTATTTTGCCCCTAGTTTTGAAAATTTATAAAAGAAAGCCTTAATTTCATTTGTTGGTGATTTTGAAAATCACCAACACTTGAGAGAGAGAGAAAGTTCAGATGGGAGGGAAGAGGAGGAGGAAAAACTTGCTCGTGAACAAATTTGTCCGATGGAAGGAGATTAAAGAATAAAGGTATCGAAAACCTAACTTCTGAATAAATTTTTTTTAAGTTTTATATGTTCAAAACATAACTTAATGAGAACAGAAGTAAAAGATGTAAGAATGATTTTCATATGGTTGAGATCATGGGAAAACAAAAAAATAAGAATTAAAAATTTAGTTTATAAATTTCTTAAGGAAGTATAAGTTTCGTAATGAATTTGAGCGATCCGAATAAATCATATGAACGATTCAGTGGTATTAGTAAGGAATAGTGTTGTATAACACCAAATTCCAAGAAAAAGTGAAATCGTAAACAAAGTATGGATTAAAAATGAAGAACGATCGAAGAACACGAAGAACGTTATTGATGGACAAATTTAAAACTATCGTAGTATAACTCATTGTTGATGGACAAGTTTAAAACCATCGCGTATAAGTTAGTTGCTTATTTTTTGGTTAGGAACGGTAGAAACGTTCATGAAAAATGGATTAAACATAGCTATAACGAAGTTATAGCGAAAATTTTGTAAAAGACGAACAAGAATGAAAAAGTTAGTAAATGAACCCGAATGTGTAGGGTTTTATAAGAATGTAAGAGAACGTAGAAAATGTGAGTCGTGGACTCAAGAACGAAAAAGTTCCGCGTTCGGATGACCGAATTGCGGACTAACTGTGACAACCCCAAAATAGGTCCATTCCATCCAACCTATTCTAAGTCGCCAAATACATGGTACAGAAAACAACTACAACTTTATTACAACAATTGTCGTGCAAAATACAACAACACATATGATGTGAGTTTGGATACAAATATATACCAAATGTAACTCATGTCCCAACCGTGGACAGCACCTCACAATGACACCTTACATAAAGGTATAGTCAAAAACTGTTTTAGAAATTAGAATCTTTGGGAAGTGCTCAAGGAAACCTTCGTACATGGGAAGTCATGCTTCTAGGTTATGATAGATATCATATGGCCACAAAATTATCCTTGGTTGACCCAATAGACCTTAAAGAAAAACAAGAAGATTACTATCATATTCTTCCTAATGGTGAGTCTTCTCTTGACATATCATTATCTCCACTGTCTCTAATTGAGAATTATACTTCAAACAAACACTAAGATTATATAGGTAGTGCTCGTAAATATACTCAGCAAGTGGATGAGTACATCCCTGTCTTATGATGACACGAGATTGTATATCATTAGACATCTTGTATGATAGTGACAAAACACCCTTCTAACGTTAGGTTCGCCTCACCTTATTTGATTCACCAAATATAACTACTAAATGACGACCACCGTTCTATTCCCCTGTTACCCCCGCTCGACCCAACTACACTCTTATTACCTGAAAAGAATTGTGAAACAGAAGGGTGAGCACAACTAGCCCAGTAAAGAATATCATGACTAAAGATAAATAAATTATCAATAGCCTTCAACAGTAATAAATTAGAGATTTATAACATATGGTAGATGATAAAAAATTTCAACCATAGTTGCAGCGGAACGAGCAATCCATTAGAAGAGTCAAATAGACCATAAAGTCTATTATCTTCTCCATGTTAAAAATCCACCAACAATATTTTATCTCTGTAACATCAATCAACAGTTCTGGTCCACAAACATATGAATAACTCATAATCATAATTGTGATTCTAAATTTCTGTTTGCACCTAAGACGAAGATAATTTTCATCACATGTCTTTACCTGAAACATCAAAGATCATGGTTATACTAAATCATAGTTCCTGTTCATAATCATACTAACAATTTTATCTTTGCACTACGACCAAAGATATTCATCAACAGACCATCTTTGCACTACAGACCAAAGATATTCAACAACAGGTCATCTTTGCACTACAGGCCAAAGATATTCAACAACAGGTCATCTTTGCACTACGGGCCAAAGATATTCATCAACAATTCATATTTGCACTGCAGGCCAAATATATTCATCAACAGTTCATATTTGCACTATAGGCCAAATATATTAATATCTCAAAGAAATATATAATCATTTCAGAATTTATATAAACAATAATTATGACCATGTTGATCATTTCACCTTTACACTTAAGCTAATGATATTCAATTATAAATTCAATGGTCATGATCATACCAGTCAACAATTCAACTTTGCACTACTGGCCAAAGAGAACCCATAGTCATGATCATACCAAAAATCTACACATCTTTACACTCAAGTCAAAGAGAAATATCATCATTAGGGTTATAAAAATGTTATATATGATAATAAAATTAATATAATCAACATATAGATTTAATTTCAATAGTAATATTCATAAATCAACTATAATTTGGTCAGAAAAAAAAACCAATTTTGTCGTGAATAGTAACTCGTGAATAGTAACTCATAAATAGTAACTCATCATGAAAAAGGTAGAAATTTTACAATAAAATCCATACCAATATTTCGGTATAATGATATTAAAAGAATAATATTTATTAAGCTTATAAACAATTTATTTTAATTGTTTAGACTTTACTAAATAATGCATTTAATCATCCTAAAATGCCAAACTCATAAAATTTGATTACCAATAACCAAAACCCTCATAAAAAATCTGCATATACCTCATATAGGATTCTCAAGCCATAAAATCCTATTTTCCAATTTTCTTACTTCACATAACATATTTAATTCATTTACTCATAACTAGTCTATTTTCATGAAAAATACCAAATCAGTTCCAAAAATATTTCTTTTCTGGGATTTAGCAGACTATAGTCCCATATTGAACATATATTTTTCTCAGAATTTTTAAAACTCATTTACTATTTTTCATATGGCCAAAACAGCCGAATATTTAGACATTTATCATAAATTGTAATTTTATCCAAAAATTCCGAAATTCACAGAGTACACTGATATTATATAGATATACTTTCAATAAAAATTTCATCAATTTTGGAGTTAACCACAAGGAGTTATAGGCGGGTACTTTTAAAATAGTCTTTTCCCGTAAAATTCATAACTCTTAATCTATACATCCAAAAATCACCATTTTTGGACAAAATCAATAAAACTCATCAAAATATCATTTCAAATTTTTCCAGAATTTTCTGAAGGTCGGAAGAAGTACGAACTAAAAAACATAATAACCATTAAAATCCCTTACTATCCCTTACCTCAAAAGAGTAGTACTTCTGATCGGTATAAGGCTGAAAGAAACTTACACTGAATAACAACTCTGAAAGTATCTAAATACTCACTAGAATATACTTGACAATATAGATAGAAAGAAAACTTGTTTCTGGTGTGTTTTTCAATTCTAACTTAAGCACTATTTTATAGGAAAATGTTAGAACGCCAAATGAGACTAAAATAATAAATTAATATTATTTATTCTTTATTTTCTACGCACCAACCATCAGCAATCAAAGCATGCCAAGGCTGAAAAAAAATCCCAGTAGCCCACATGTGTTCAATAACCAAAGTGGGTCCCGCCCATAAATTAATAAAAATTATTTTATTTTCTGAAACTTCAATAATTCATAGAAAATAGCCATTTTATCAGAAAATTCAAATCTCGCCTTTTTTTTATAGGAAATTCAATTCTATACAACTTTACAGAAGAAAGTTTTTCCAAATTCCAAACAGAAAATGACCGAAATCCAAAAACGGGCGATTTTACGGGCTATAATCAAATTTCAATCAAGAAATGGGGTCCACCGACACACAAAATATGTGTTAATCATTTAATACAACAAAAATACTCTTCCTCCTCATATACTAATATATCCCACATTCATTATAAAACTATCACCATTATTATATTATTAAATATAATAATAAATTATTTTATCAGAAAAGATAAAATATCATTTTTCAACAATTATCACTTAAAAAATTTTCTCCATCTATATTCACATAAAATTAATATTTTCCTCATCATATAAATCAATAATTAACTATTTACAAATAATATTACAGAATCACAGTACTGGCAACCAGGCCGTTCCTAGGAAAGAAGGGGCTTTCCAATAAGAATTTCTCCTTATTGGCGCGCAATTAGATGACCAAACCTCTCCTTAAACAGAACTTTCTAGACATTGCCAATAATGCTATTTAATAATATTATTCAAATAATATGAATTATTGATATGATAATGGGAAATACTGTGCAATACCGTGTGCTACTGTGCAATAACGCGTATTACTGTATTTTAACCACCGGGTATTCCAACAGTGTTAACGGTAACAACTACGCCGTTAATTATAAAAACTCAATTTTGTCGTTATCTTCATCCGACAGTTATTCTGTTACGGGACCCACAAATGACTGCGCCGTCGTACGGATATTCCCGATAAAAAGAATATTCCACGACCAAACGAATATTCCCCGACAACAATGAATATTTTATAGCCACTTGCGTATTTTGAATTTTTTTTTATATACCACCCTTAACTTTAACTTTTATCAATTTAACCATTTACTGAATCGTAATTATAAGAAAAATTGAATACTTTTATTTCATAAAATTCGGAGTCTTACAATCTCCACTCCTTATGAAATTTTGTCCCCTAAATTTACGTACCTGGTATTTTGAAAAGTTGAGAATACCTTGCTTCTATTTCAGATTCTATCTCCCCGGTCATCATAATTTCTCCATTGCTCATCTCCCGTGATAACTTCATTTGGGTTCCTCACTTGTTGGGAAGTCATGACAACTGCTATCCCTTGAACTACTCGGCTTTGACTTGTCTGGAGCAACATTTGGCGTCATCACTATCGTTGGAATATACTTTTCTATAGGGCATATTCCTCCTTCAACTGCCTCGTCGTACTCCTGATTCATGATCTGAATCATAAATCTTCGATCCATATCGAATTCAGGTTGACCGCTCTGTACATGGTAATTCAAAACTCGATGTTGGGTTCTCCAAATTGCTTTCTAAAAAGAGAAATTCATATAATCTATTTTATCCTTCTTAGATCGGACATCTCTTTCCACAATATCCACGTGTCGTGCGGCTTTTGCCCATGCATCACTTATTCTCACTCGTTCAGTTTTTTCTTCTTTCAGCTCAGATTCCATTTTTATCATCTTATACTCTGCCAAAGAATGCTTCTGTTCAAGCATCACATATCGGGTAACACAAGCTTGAATTGCTGCATCCTTTTGCTCCACGACCGCCTGTCGTTCTTCAGCCTGCTCTTCTAACTCATGAATACGATTTTGAAATTCTACATTTTGATCATATAATAACTCTAATAAATTCTCCTCAGGTGCTTCTTCTTCCTCACTCTCAGCTGCTACCTCTACGACGAGCTCGGGTGCAACTATCAATTCTTCACTCACCACATGGATTTCTCTAATTCTTTCTTCGCCTGACATCACATTATCCTGGTTGATGATTAGAGGTATCCCCACGGTCTCATTCACTCCATTGTTAACATTTTTAACAACCATTCTCAAATACTGCCATAAAACAAAGGTTAATTAAACAAATTAACTTATCACATAATATTTGTATATTATGACCGACCAACAATTAAGCTTAGGTAGGACACACTAGCGAATGCTTTACTCATCTCCCCTCTCCTAGTTATATTTCTCGATCTCCGCCAGAGACCATATCCCTAAGCTCTGATACCAACTGTGACAACCCCAAAATAGGTTCATTCCATCCAACCTATTCTGAGTCGCCAAATACATGATACAGAAAACAACTATAACTTTATTATAACAATTGTCGTGCAAAATACAACAACACATATGATGTGAGTTTGGATACAAATATATACCAAATGTAACTCATGTCCCAACCGTGGACAGCACCTCACAATGACACCTTACATAAAGGTATAGTCAAAAACTGTTTTAGAAATTAGAATCTTTGGGAAGTGCTCAAGGAAACCTTCGTACATGGGAAGCCATGCTTCTACGTTATGATAAATATCATATGGCCACAGAATTATCCTTGGTTGACCTAATAGACCCCAAAGAAAAACGAGAAGATTACTATCATATTCTTCCCAATGGTGAGTCTTCTCTTGACATATCATTATCTCCACTGTCTCTAATTGAGAATTATACTTCAAACAAACACCAAGATTATATAGGTAGTGCTCGTAAATATACTCAGCAAGTGGATGAGTACATCTTTGTCTTATGATGACACGAGATTGTATATCATTAGACATCTTGTATGATACTGACAAAACACCCTTCCAACGTTGGGTTCGCCTCACCCTATTTGATTCACCAAATATAACTACTAAATGACGACCACCGTTCTATTCCCCTGTTACCCCCGCTCGACCCAGCTACGCTCTTATTACCTGAAAGGAATTATGAAACAGAAGGGTGAGCACAACTAGCCCAGTAAAGAATATCATGACTAAAGATAAATAAATTATCAATAGCTTTCAACAGTAATTAATCAGAGATTTAGAACATATGCTAGATGATAAAAAATTTCAACCATAGTTGCAGCGGAACGAGCAATCCATTAGAAGAGTCAAGTAGACCATAAAGTCTATTATCTTCTCCATGTTAAAAATCCACCAACAATATTTTATCCCTGTAACATCAATCATTAGTTCTGGTCCACAAACATATGAATAACTCATAATCATAATTGTGATTCTAAATTCCACTTCGCACCCAGGACGAAGATAATTTTCATCACATGTCTTTACCTGAAACATCAAAGATCATGGTTATACCAAATCACAGTTCATGTTCATAATCATACTAACAGTTTCATCTTTGCACTACGACCAAAGATATTCATCAACAGACCATCTTTGCACTATAGGCCAAAGATATTCAACAACAGATCATCTTTGCACTACAGGCCAAAGATATTCAACAACAGGTCATATTTACATTACGGGCCAAAGATATTCATCAACAATTCATATTTGCACTACAGGCCAAATATATTCATCAACAGTTCATATCCGCACTATAGGCCAAATATATTAATATCTCAAAGAAATATATAATCATTTTAGAATTTATATAAACAATAATTATGACCATGTTGATCATTTCACCTTTGCACTTAAGCTAAAGATATTCAATTATAAATTCAATGGTCATGATCATACCAGTCAACAATTCAATTTTGCACTACTGGCCAAAGGGAACCCATAGTCATGATCATACCAAAAATCTACCCATCTTTACACTCAAGTCAAAGAGAAATATCATCATTAGGGTTATAAAAATGTTATATATGATAATAAAATCAATATAATCAACATATAGATTTAATCTCAATAGTAATATTCATAAATCAACTATAATTTGGTCAGAAAAAGAAATCAATTTTGTTGTGAATAGTAACTCGTAAATCGTGACTCATAAATAGTAACTCGTCATGAAAAAGGTAGAAATTTCACAATAAAATCCATACCAATATTTCGGTATAATGATATTGAAAGAATAATATTTCTTAAGCTTATAAACAATTTATTTTAATTGTTTACACTTTACTAAATAATGCATTTAAGCATCCTAAAATGTCAAACTCATAAGATTTGATTACCAATAACCAAAACCCTCATCAAAAATCTGCATATACCTCATATAGGATTCTCAAGCCATAAAATCCTATTTTCCAATTTTCTTACTTCACATAACATATTTAATTCATTTACTCATAACTAGTCTACTTTCATGAAAAATACCAAATCAATTCCAAAAATATTTCTTTTATGGGATTTAGCAGAATATAGTCCCATATTGAACATATATTTTTCTCAGAATTTTTAAAACTCATTTACTATTTTTCATATGGCCAAAACCGCCGAATATTTAGACATTTATCATAAATTGTAATTTTATCCAAAAATTCCGAAATTTACAGAGTACACTGATATTATATGGATATACTTCCAATAAAAATTTTATCAATTTTGGAGTTAATCACAAGGAGTTATAAGCGGTTACTTTTAAAATAGTCTTTTCCCGTAAAATTCATAACTCTTAATCTATACATCCAAAAATCACCATTTTTGGGCACAATCAATAAAACTCATCAAAATATCATTTCAAATTTTTCTAGAATTTTTTGAAGGTCGGAAGAAGTACGAACTGAAAAACATAATAACCCTTAAAATCCCTTACTATCCCTTACCTCAAAAGAGCAGTACTTCTAATCGGTATAAGGCTGAAAGAAACTTGCACTGAATAACAACTCTGAAAGTATATAAATACTCACTAGAATATGCTTGACAATATAGAGAAAAAGAAAACTTGTTTCTGGTGTGTTTTTTAATTCTAACTTAAGCACCTATTTATAGGAAAATACTAAAACGCCAAAGGAGACTAAAATAATAAATTAATATTATTTATTCTCTATTTTCTACACACTAACCATCAGCAATCAAAGCATGCCAAGGCTAAAAAAAAATTTCCACCAGCCCACATGTGTTCAACAACCAAAGTGGGTCCCACCCATAAATTAATAAAAATCATTTTATTTTCCGAAACTTCAATAATTCATAGAAAATAGCCATTTTATCAGAAAATTCGAATCTTGCAACCTTTTATAGAAAATTCAATTCTCTAAAACTTTACAGAAGAAAGTTTTTCCAAATTCCAAACAGAAAATGACCGAAATCCAAAAACGGGCGATTTTACGGGCTATAATCAAATTTCAGTCAAGAAATGGGGTCCACCGACAAAAAAAATATGTGTTAATCATTTAATACAATAAAAATACTCTTCCTCCTCATATACTCATATATCCCACATTCATTGTAAAACTATCACCATTATTATATTATTAAATATAATAATAAATTATTTTATCAGAAAAGATAAAATATCATTTTTCAACAATTGTCACTTAAAAAATTTTCTCCATCTATATTCACATAAAATTAATATTTTTCTCATCATATAAATCAATAATTAACTATTCACAAATAATATTACAGAATCACAGTACTGGCAACCAGGCCGTTCCTAGGAAAGAAGGGGCTTTCCAATAAGAATTTCTCCTTATTGGCGCGCAATTAGATGACCAAACCTCTCCTTAAACAGAACTTTCTAGACATTGCCAATAATGCTATTTAATAATATTATTCAAATAATATGAATTATTGATCTGATAATGGGAAATACTGTGTAATACCGTGTGCTACTGTGTAATAACGCGTATTACTGTATTTTAACCACCGGGTATTCCAACAGTGTTAACGGTAACAACTACGCCGTTAATTATAAAAACTTAATTTTGTCGTTATCTTCATCCGACAGTTATTCTGTTATGGGGTCAACAAATGACTGCGCCGTCGTACGGATATTCCCGATAAAAAGAATATTCCACGACCAAACGAATATTCCCCGACAACAATGAATATTTTATAGCCACTTGCGTATTTTGAAAAAAAAATTCATATATCACCCTTAACTTTAACTTTTATCAATTTAATCATTTACTGAATCGTAATTATAGGAAAAATTGAATACTTTTATTTCATAAAATTCGGGGTCTTACAATCTCCCCTCCTTATAAAATTTCGTCCCCGAAATTTATGTACCTGGTATTTCGAAAAGTTGAGAATACCTTGCTTCCATTTCAGATTCTATCTCCCCGGTCATCATGATTTCTCCATTGCTCATCTCCCGTGATAACTTCATTTGGGTTCCTCACTTGTTAGGAAGTCATGACAACCGCTATCCCTTGAACTACTCGGCTTTGACTTGTCTGGGGCAGCATTTGGCGTCATCACTACCGTTGGAATATACTTTTTTATAGGGCATATTCCTCCTTCAACTGCCTCTTCGTACTCCTGATTCATGATCTGAATCATAAATCTTCGATCCATATCGAATTTAGGTTGACCGCTATGTACAGAGTAATTCAAAACTCGATGTTGGGTTCTCCCAATTGCTTTCCAAAAAGAGAAATTCATATCATTTATTTTAGCCTTCTTAGATCGGACATCTCTTTCCACAATATCCACGTGTCGTGCGGCTTTTGCCCATGCATCACTTATTCTCACTCGTTCAGTTTTTTCTTCTTTCAGCTCAGATTCCATCTTTATCATCTTAAACTCTGCCAAAGAATGCTTCTGTTCAAGCATCACATATCGGGTAACACAAGCTTGAATTGTTGCATCCTTTTGCTCCACGACCGCCTGTCGTTCTTCAGCCTGCTCTTCTAACTCATGAATACGATTTTGAAATTCTATATTTTGATCATATAATAACTCTAATAAATTCTCCTCAAGTGCTTCTTCTTCTTCACTCTCAGCTGCTACCTCTGCGACTAGCTCGGGTGCAATTATCAATTCTTCACTCACCACATGGATTTCTCCAATACCTTCTTCGCCTGACATCACATTATCATGGTTGATGATTAGAGGTGTTGGTTGATTTCACAATCAAAGCAAACGTGCAAGTATACACGGTCAACAAGTAATAAAGTGATAAGAAAAGTATCGTTCCCACAGAGAATTCTAATTAATAAATTCCAACTACTAGCACTATATCAACCCAATTTTATTTAAATAATGATAAATTATGATTTTCTGAAATATTAAAACTAAATTAAACAATTTAAAGATATTATTCTAAAATAAGCAAATAAATAAACTAAGATTTGAATGAATGATTTCTGATAAATAAGGATTAAGACTTCAATATCTCAAATTATGAACTATAATTCACTTACCCAGTTATCCCAACTATTATGTCTACTGAATTGTTAACAGGAATTCTCCAATGTCAAAAGTCCTTTTCCAAGTAATCAACTGACTTCTATTTAATCCAGATTAATCTTGCTATATTCCTATGCAAAACAAGTGAATTAAACTCCTTTAATTCCAATTCCTTATGTGTTACATGTGGTGAAACGATATTCCCATTCAATTCACAAACCTAATTATTCACTGTGCAAATAAATAAGTCACACGTTATCAAACCCAGTTCCAACCCTAGAATTCCTCTTCCAATTCCTTCTAGAATAACAAGGTAATTATTGGCCAAATAATTAATCAATAGATACAAGGCATGATAAACAATTCACTTCAACATAAATAATTAGAATAAACTGAATAACTAACTTATAGCCATAAAAGGTTCAATTGAAATCTTAATTAAAGAATTAGTTCATAACGGAAATAAAAACCAATAATCGTTTGCAAATCATCCTTAAAGAAGTACAAATTAAAAATAAGGAGAAGAAGAAGAATCTGTAGCCAATCCTTAATCTTCAAGTAATCCTTGTAGTAGCCTCCAATGGATGAATGAACAGATTAGATGATTGCCCTAATTTCAGCACTTAATTTCTTTTTATAGCTTCCCCACACTCCTAATCCAAATTAACTTTGCATTCCATGAACCAAGCCAAGCCAAACAGAAAGTCAAACGCGCGAATCTAGTCAATGCCAGCCGAGGCTCAGTGCCCCGGCACTGTTGGTAGTGTATTTTCCAGCTCCCCGGCGCTGGACTTCTCTGAAATTACCATATTGCCACTCTTTGCTCCAAATTCCCAATTCGTCCCTGCAGCTCCCGAATCTGTAAAACAACAACTAAACATAATAAAAATGCTTCTAACTAACTTGAGAATGCAATAATTTAAGTTCAAATATATCCAATTCATGGGTATATTACCTAATCATCAAATACCGCCAAACTTAAACCGTTGCATGTCCTCAAAAAACAAACACAAAATAATACTACCAATATGAAAACGACAACTCATGCAAATGCAACTAACTAAATGAACGTAATTCCAGCAATCCAATAACTCACATATATCCATAAGCCTCAGAAAAATCACAAAAACATGCTAATACATCATGTTAAAGCAGATCGACAATATCCCAACAATCAATGAATCTGAATCTGATATTATTGATATTGTGAGTGTGTGTTCAACAACCATGTGAACCCATGAAAGGCAAAAATATGAAAGATAATAAATTTCTTAGTAAGCATCATACAGTGTAAACTTGAGAACTTATCAAATATACTTGCTTCAACTGAAATCAAACAATCACCCGAATTCAAGAGTCAAAATGGAATACTTATGCTTTTCTTTTCTCTTTTTTTTTTTCATAACAGAGGCATTTTGCACTTTTCTTGCTTTATTTTTATTTTCACTTATATATTTTTTTTATATATACAAAAATAACTGTGCAATGTCTCATCCCATTAGGCTAACAGTGTTACCCCTTAGCGAGCTTTCGACCAACTACTCCCAGACCATGAAAGACCTTAGGGCGCTAGGTGTAAAGACAATCCCCTCAGGCGTACTTGCTCAAGTAACAAAGGCCCCGAAACAAGACTAGTCACCATGTATGTATATATATATATATATATATATATATATATATATATATATATATTTCAGCTTATATATTCCAAATATTTTTCCCCCAAACTCGAGTTTATGTATAAATTCCGTCTTCACTAGCTATTCAAATTGTCCCTTCATTTCACTAGCAATCATCCTTTAGAACTCTATTATCTCACCATTTAAACTATCATAGCCAACATGGTCGTTTTTCAAAGTGCTATCCTATAATATCAGTGTCAAACAGATATAGATTCAAATCATGTCAAGAAAATCATATCACTGACTCAACAATCCTTACTAGACTTGTTCATGCAATTCTAATTACATCATTGGCCCCCAAATAAACGCACCATCGAAAGCTAGAATCAACATGCAATCCTAGATGCAACAATACTAACAATCATCCACATACTAATAATAAAATAACAACTTAAAAATAACAATCAACTACCCCCAAACTAATCTAGAGCAATGTCCTCATGCAAAAAATGTAGCAAAATAAAACAGAGGACTTTCCTAACGAGCTTATTCCTCGGGTGGAGCATCATCATCCTCGCTCATCTCTTGATCGGAAGGGGGGAAGACTGGCAGAACTGGAGCAGTTGGGAAATGGCTAAGTTGAACGCCTGGATGTGATTGGACGGTCAGTGCATTCTATGCAGCAAATTGGTCAACTAAAAATTTTAATATCACGTCTTGACGTTCTGCCAAGCGCACATTCTGAGACTCCATATTATAAAACCAGCCGTCTATCTCCCGCTGGACTGCTTCGGGAACCACACCACGATAAACTACTGTAGATGGGCCATAAGTAGGTGGAGCCTAATGTGGTGGGGCTTGAGGTGGTGGAGCTTGAGAAGCTTCAACTTGGGGAATTATGAAACCTAATCCCCTAGGGTGATTTACCCCACCCGTCCACACTTTATACCGGATGATCAACTTGTGGTCCAAAACTGGCATAGGCGTTTGAATCATCTCATCCGATTTCCATTTCACCCCAAACTTGGCACATAGAACACATATCAACGAAGGATGGGGTAAACCTCCTGTGGTTCCACCTTGAGAGGCACGGAGAATGGACTGCTGGATCACGTGACCGACATCTATTTGCAAGCCTTGAATAATTGAATATAGCAACACCGCTCTTTCTTTGGTGACATGGCTCACATGCGTGCATGGCATAAGTTTGGCACAAATGAAGGCATATCATGCCTTCCCGTATAGACTGATTTTGGAATGGGGGAAGGTCATGCTTCCACGTTCATGCACTGTCCATGTGGTGCCCGGTTGACAAAACTCACGTATTATCTTCTCATAGTCTGGTCCGTGACTCAGAAGACCGGCATATTCGTCGTTAAGTTCTTCTAAATCCATTTGATAGCACCCATTTATGTTATCCTCTCCGATTTCCACGGTTTTTCCTCTGACAAACACTTCATAGTGATCGTGTTCTGGAACGTTGGCATAGAATTCTTTCACGACGGCGATCACTGCTGGGTCAGGTTGTTCGGTGAGGGAGAACCAATTTCGTTCAGCAATCATCACTGCTATTTCTCCATCCTTAGTTTGATCGAGATGTAGACCACGTTCGGGGACTAATGAGCGGGTGGCCATCTTATTGTAACGTTCCTGCGCCTCGGCGGAGACAAATCGGCGGCTATCGAATCTTGGTGGAGCCGAGGCGGAACCGAAACCGTCGCCACGTTGTCGTTTGGAAGCCATGTAGAGAATTCTTTGCAATGGAGATGATAGATGCAAGTTATTTAGTGCGAGGAACTCCCAATTGGAGATGGAGAGGTGTGTATGTATTGGGTAGTTAGATACAAGTGTTTAGATCAGTTACCGTATGCGTAGTAGAATTGTGGTGGAAAGTGGAGAGGTTGCAATGGGTAACCGTGTATTTAAAAGGAATTAGGACTCTTATTCGCGATCTCAGCGCCGGGGCGCTGAGATGAACCTTTTCCACAGAGTCGGGGCGCTGCACGGTAGTAACTGTTGGGCAAGATCGGCGCCGGGGCGCTGGAATTGTATAGTAACACAGCGCCGGGGCGCTGAGAGACAGAAATTGGTGGAGTGGTCTAGCGCCGGGGCGCTGATATTGCACTAGGAACCAGCGCCGGGGCGCTGGCCTCTTTTTTCACATTCTGGTACTTAGAGCCGGGGCGCTGGAATCCTCTTTGCTGGGAGTGCCAGGGCGCTGGTGACCATACATCACATGATGCTTTCAATTGGTGGGCATGCTTCCTCTCGCTGAAATCAAAAATTCACTGAAGATTGTTATGCACGAATATATGCTAGCAATTCTAATAAAAATGAACTACAATATGAATAAAAATAAAATAAAATAACTAAAAATTTTGGGTTGCCCCCCTATAGCGCTTGGTTTTCAGTCGTCAGCCCGACTTTTCGGTGTTGCTCATTTGGTCGCTGGATCGGAGAAGTACATGATCGTAGCTTGACGTTCGATTGGTCCACTCCAGTAATGTTTTAGGCGTTGACCGTTAACCTTGAATGTATGTTTTGAGGTCGGTTCCTCGACCTCAATGTTTCCGTGTGGAGCAACAGATATAATCATGAACGGCCCAGACCACCGGGATTTCAATTTCCCAGGAAATAGACGCAAGCGGGAGTTAAACAGTAATACTTGTTGGCCCGGTTCAAATATTCTATCAAGAATTTTTTTATCGTGCCAAGCTTTGACTTTCTCCTTGTAGAGCTTAGCGTTTTCATAGGCGTTGAACCGGAATTCATCCATCTCATTCAACAGCAGTAACCTTTTCTCACCCGCTGCTTCTAGATCAAAGTTCAGTTTCCGTATGGCCCAGTGTGCACTGTGTTCTAGCTCGACCGGGAGGTGACACGCCTTTCCAAATACCATTCTGTAAGGTGATATGCCGATCAGATTTTTGTATGCTGTTCAATAGGCCCATAGAGCGTCGTCAAGACGCAATGACCAATCTTTTCGTGACGGATTGACCACTTTTTCCAGAATTCGGTTGACCTCTCTATTCGACACCTCCGCTTGGCCATTGGTTTGTGGATGGTATGCAGCTGTAATTTTGTGACGAACCCCATACTTTACAAGTAATTTTGTGAACTGCTTGTTACAGAAGTGAGTTCCCTCATCACTTATTATCGCTCTCGGTGTCCCAAATCGTGTGAAGATGTTTTTCTTTAAAAAACGGAGGACAATGTTGGCATCATTCGTGGGTAACACTGCGGCTTCTACCCATTTGGAAACATAATCGACCGTTAACAAGATGTACTGATTATTAAAAGATGATGGAAAAGGTCCCATAAAATCAATACCCCATACGTCGAACAGTTCTACCTCCAAGATTGAATTGAGTGGCATTTCATTGCACTTGGAGATATTACCTACGCGTTGGCATCGATCGCATTTCAGCACAAAGAGATAAGCATCTTTGAATAAAGAAGGCCAGAAGAATCCCGATTGTAATACTTTTGCTGCTGTTCGGTCACCGAAATAGTGACCTCCGTAATCTGAGGAGTGGCAATGGCCTAATATACTATCCATTTCTTCATGAGGCACACAACGTCGTATCATTTGATCTGCACAGGCCTTAAACAGAAATGGTTCATCCCAATAGTATTGCTTCACATTGTGGAGAAACTTCTTTTGTTGTTGTGAGGTCAAATTCGGAGGTAACACTTTGACAACCACATAGGTCACATAGTCAGCATACCAAGGCAATATTGTGGTTACCCGGAACATTTGTTCATCCAGAAATTTTTCATTAATCACTAAGTTGTCTTCTTTCTTTACCTCTACGTTTTCTAACCGAGACATATGATCCGCCACCTAATTTTCTGTACCCTTTATGTCCCGGATCTCCAGATCTAATTCTTGTAACAACAGTACCCACCGTATTAAACGCGATTTTGCATCCTTCTTCTCAATCAGATATTTAATAGCAGAATGATCAGTGTAGATAATTACCTTGGTGCCAATAAGATAAGCTCTGAATTTGTCGAAGGCAAACACCACTGCAATTAATTCTTTATCGGTGGTTGTGTAGTTCAACTGGGCATCCGTCAACGTCTTACTAGAGTAGTAGATAGTGTGAAAAATCTTGTCGTGACGTTGTCCCAACACTGCTCCCACTGCATAATCACTGGCGTCGCACATCAGTTCAAACGGTAAAGACCAATCGGGCGCCATAATAATTGGCGCAGATACCAATTTCTTTTTCAATAGTTTGAATGTCTCGATACATGACTGATCCATCTTGAAAAGCACATCTTTCTCTAAGAGTGAACATAGGGGTTTCGAGATCTTTGAAAAATCTTTAATGAAACGTCTGTAGAAACCCGCATGTCCCAAGAAGCTCCGAATGCCTTTTACAGATGATGGAGGAGGCAATTTCTCAATTGTCTCGATCTTTGCTCTATCTACCTCTAATCCGGATGCGTAAACCTTATGTCCCAGAATAATCCCTTCTTTCACCATAAAATGACTCTTTTCCCAATTAAGCACTAGGTTAGTCTCCACACATCTTTTTAACACCAAGATCAGATTTCTCAAACACAAGTCGAAACTATCACCGAACACGGAGAAATCATCCATAAATACTTCTAAGTTCTGTTCGACCATATCAGAGAAGATTGCCATCATACATCGTTGAAAGGTTGCCAGCGCATTACATAAACCAAAAGACATACACCGGAATGCAAACGTACCGTATGGACATGTGAACGTGGTCTTTTCTTGATCTTCCGGAGCTATGGCAATTTGATTGTACCCTGAATATCCATCCAGAAAATAGTAGAAGTGATGCCCCGCTAACCTGTCCAACATCTGATCAATGAACGACAAGGGAAAGTGATCCTTGCGTGTGGCTTTATTCAGCTTACGGTAGTCCATACATACTCTCCAGCCTGTAACAGTTCTAGTCGGGATGAGTTCATTAGCGTCGTTCTTCACCACTGTCATACCCCCTTTCTTTGGTACGCACTATACAGGACTTACCCATGAACTGTCTGAGATTGGGTAAATAATACCGGCATCTAACCATTTGATAATCTCCTTTTTCACCACATCTTTCATAATGGGGTTTAGCTTTCATTGCATCTCAATGGTTGCTTTTGACCCTTCTTCCATTAAAATCTTATGCATACAGAAAGATGGGCTAATACCTCGAATATCCGCTATTGTCCACCCAATTGCTGTTTTGAACTCTCGCAAAACCCGTACCAGTTTCTCCTTTTGCGTGTCAGTTAACTCGGTAGAAACAATAACGGGTAAAGTCGAATTCTTCCCCAGATAAGCATACTCAAGATGAGAGGGAAGTGGTTTTAAATCCAACACCGGTGGCTCTTCTATCGAGGGTTTGCACTTTTTACCTTCCGTTGCGGGCCTATCAAGAGTGTCGAATGGTTGATTGTTTTTTCGGAAGAATGATGTTGTATTTAGCCATTTGACATGCTCTACGTCCTCTTCAATATTGTAGTTGTCTATGCCGAACAACATGGATTCTATTGGGTCCTCTGAGTAGTTGCCGCATAACTTGTGATTAACAAACTCATCCATTAAATCCACCCGCAGACACTCTCCTTTTTCCTTCGGATAAGACATTAATTTAAACACGTTAAAAGTGACCTGTTGATCTTCAACTCGTATCGTCAATTCTCCTTTCTGTACGTCGATCAATGTTCTCCCCGTTGCTAAATAGGGTTGCCCGAGAATAACGGGAATTTCCTTGTCTGCTTCACAATCCAAGATAACAAAATCTGCTGGGAAGATGAATTTATCCACTCTTACTAATACATCTTCAACGATACCTCGTGGATATGTAACTGATCGGTCTGCCAATAATAAACTGATATTTGTCAGTTTTGGTGCCTTGAGCCCGAACTGACTGTAGACTGATAATGGCATCAAATTAATACTGGCCCCCAAATCACATAGTGCTCTTTCCGAAAACCGATTACCAATGTCGCACGGAATAGTAAAACTACCTGGATTTTTCAACTTTGGAGGCAACTTGTTCTGGATAATTGCGCTACATTCTTCGGTTAGCGCTACTGTTTCAAAATCACCTAGTTTTCTTTTCTTTGACAACACATCCTTCATGAACTTAGCGTAGCTCGGCATTTGTTCTAAAGCTTCGGCAAATGGGATGTTGATGTGCAATTTCTTGAAAATATCCAAAAATCTTGAAAACTGCTTATCTAACTTGGATTTCTGAAATCTCTGCGGATATGGTATAGGTGGCATTGTGATAGTTGGTTCCGGTGCTTTCTGCTTTATGATTTCCTCTTTATCTTTCCCGGTTTCCACAACTTCTTCTATTTCAGCTGTCGCGTTGTCCCCCTTTTCCTTATCCTTAACTATTTCTTGAAAATCCTTCCCACTGAATAAAGTTACAGCCTTGCAATGCTCGTTTCTGCCCGAATTTATTTCTGTATCACTCGGGAGCGTTCGTAGTGGACGGTTATTCAATACATGTGCTATTTGCCCTACTTGATTTTCCAGATTCTTTAACGATGCCCCATGGCTTTGCAAAGTAAGCTTTACTTGATTCAATTTCTTATCTTGTCCTCGTTCTTTTTGTCAGAAGCTCTGATGAATTTTTCCAAGGCTTCTTCCAAACTTGATTTCCTCTCTGGTTGTTGAGTCTGATTTTGAAATCCGGAGGTGATTTTTTGTCTAGGTGGTTGAGCTGCAGCTTGATTGTTACTCCATGAAAACCCCGGATGATTTCTCCAACATGGATTATATGCATTTTGAGTCGGATACGGTTGAGTTGAGTGATTATAGCTTCCTACGAACTGTACTGATTCATAATTTATGGCACATTGATCCGTAGCATGACTCCCAGCACACAATTCACAAACCATTGCTACCTGTTGTGCAGTTTGTGGACGCCATATGTCCAGATGCTTAGCTATTGCGGTCACTTGTGCTATTAATGCTGTCATCGCATCCACTTCATACTTTCCCGCTGCTTTCGGAGGATTAGACCTAGTCATGGGCCACTGATAATTGTTTGTGGCCATTGTTTCCAACAACTGATATGCCTCATTTAAACTCTTAGACATGATCGCTCCCCCTGCTGCTGCATCAATACTAGCCCTCGTGGACGCGTGCAAACCATCACAAAATATTCCCAATTGCATCCATTGCTGAACTCCATGATGAGGACACTTACGGAGCATATCCTTAAACCTTTCCCACGCCTCATATAACGATTCTGACTCAAACTGTGCGAAAGTGTGAATATCGTTTCGTAGTTTTGCCGATTTTGCTGGTGGGAAAAACTTAGCCAAAATTTTTTGAGCTAAGTCATCCCAAGTGGTGATTGAGTCAGAAGGCATAGAGTGTAACCAGCTTCGTGCTTTATCTTTCAAAGTAAACGGGAACATCCTCAACCTTATAGCATCTTCTGATACATTGTTAAATTTGAAGGTTTCGCAGACTTCCAAGAAACTCAAGATATGCTCATTAGGATCATCTATCGAATTACCCCCAAACTGACATGTATTCTGTAGCATCTGAATTGTTCCCAATTTTATCTCGAAACTGTTTGCATTGATTGCTGGCCTCTTAATACTCGACTGCAAGTCCGTGACATTCGTCATGGCATAATCCCTAAGTGATTTCTGTTCGTTCCCTGCCATGTTCACGGGTATTTCTTGGTTTGCCAGTTCTTCTCCCAAATGTATAACCTCACTATTCAACCGCAATTTTCGAAACTTCCTTTCGATGTCGTCTGTATGCGGAAAAAGTTCATTTTTAGCTTTCGATCTAGTGTGCATACACTCACAAGAATTCCTGCCAATCCAAGAAGAAAAATAAGTAACGTTTAAATTAAGACCGAATTGATTATAACTAATATGAAATTAATATTAATAAAAATTCCCCGGCAGCGGCGCCAAAAACTTGTTGGTTGATTTCACAATCAAAGCAAACGTACAAGTATACACGGTCAACAAGTAATAAAGTGATAAGAAAAGTATCGTTCCCACAGAGAATTCTAATTAATAAATTCCAACTACTAGCACTATAGCAACCCAATTTTATTTAAACAATGATAAATTATGATTTTCTGAAATATTAAAACTAAATTAAACAATTTAAAGATATTATTCTAATATAAGCAAATAAATAAACTAAGATTTGAATGAATGATTTCTGATAAATAAGGATTAAGACTTCAATATCCCCAATTATGAACTATAATTCACTTACCCAGTTATCCCAACTATTATGTCCACTGAATTGTTAACAGGAATTCTCCAATGTCAAAAGTCCTTTTCCAAGTAATCAACTGACTTCTATTTAATCCAGATTAATCTTGCTATATTCCTATGCAAAACAAGTGAATTAAACTCCTTTAATTCCAATTCCTTATGTGTTACATGTGGTGAAAAGATATTCCCACTCAATTCACAAACCTAATTATTCACTGTGCAAATAAATAAGTCACACGTTATCAAACCCAGTTCTAACCCTAGAATTCCTCTTCCAATTCCTTCTAGAATAACAAGGTAATTATTGGCCAAATAATTAATCAATAGATACAAGGCATGATAAACAATTCACTTCAACACAAATAATTGGAATAAACTGAATAACTAATTTATAACCATAAAAGGTTCAATTGAAATCTTAATTAAAGAATTAGTTCATAACGGAAATAAAAACCAATAATCGTTTGCAAATCATCCTTAAAGAAGTACAAATTAAAAATAAGGAGAAGAAGAAGAAGAATCTGTAGCCAATCCTTAATCTTCAAGTAATCCTTGTAGTAGCCTCCAATGGATGAATGAACAGATTAGATGATTGCCCTAATTTCAGCACTTAATTTCTTTTTATAGCTTCCCTACACTCCTAATCCAAATCAACTTTGCATTCCATGAACCAAGCCAAGCCAAACAGAAAGTCAAACGCGCGAATCCAGTCAATGCCAGTCGAGGCTCAGCGCCCCGGCGCTGTTGGTAGTGTATTTTTCAGTGCCCTTGCGCTGGACTTCTCTGAAATTACCGTATTGCCACTCTTTGCTCCAAATTCCCAATTCGTCCCTACAGCTCCCGAATCAGTAAAACAACAACTAAACATAATAAAAATGCTTCTAACTAACTTGACAATGCAATAATTTAAGTCCAAATATATCCAATTCATGGGTATATTACCTAATTATCAAGAGGTATCCCCACGGTTTCATTCACTCTATTGTTAACATTCTCAGCAGCCATTCTCAAATACTGCTATAAAAAAAGGGTTAATTAAACAAATTAACATATCACATAATATCTGTATATTATGACCGACCAACAATTAAGCTTAGGTAGGACACACTAGCGAAGGATTTACTCATCTCCCCCCTCCTAGTTATATTTACCGATCTCCGCCAGAGACCATATCCCTAAGCTCTGATACCAACTGTGACAACCCCAAAATAGGTCCATTCCATCCAACCTATTCTGAGTCGCCAAATACATGGTACAGAAAACAACTACAACTTTATTACAACAATTGTCGTGCAAAATACAACAACACATATGATGTGAGTTTGGATACAAATATATACCAAATGTAACTCATGTCCCAACCGTGGACAGCACCTCACAATGACACCTTACATAAAGGTATAGTCAAAAACTGTTTTAGAAATTAGAATCTTTGGGAAGTGCTCAAGGAAACCTTCGTACATGGGAAGCCATGCTTCTACGTTATGATAAATATCATATGGCCACAGAATTATCCTTGGTTGACCTAATAGACCCCAAAGAAAAACGAGAAGATTACTATCATATTCTTCCCAATGGTGAGTCTTCTCTTGACATATCATTATCTCCACTGTCTCTAATTGAGAATTATACTTCAAACAAATACCAAGATTATATAGGTAGTGCTCGTAAATATACTCAGCAAGTGGATGAGTACATCCTTGTCTTATGATGACACGAGATTGTATATCATTAGACATCTTGTATGATACTGACAAAACACCCTTCCAACGTTGGGTTCGCCTCACCTTATTTGATTCACCAAATATAACTACTAAATGACGACCACCGTTCTATTCCCCTGTTACCCCCGCTCGACCCAGCTACGCCCTTATTACCTGAAAGGAATTATGAAACAGAAGGGTGAGCACAACTAGCCCAGTAAAGAATATCATGACTAAAGATAAATAAATTATCAATAGCCTTCAACAGTAATTAATCAGAGATTTAGAACATATGGTAGATGATAAAAAATTTCAACCATAGTTGCAGCGGAACGAGCAATCCATTATAAGAGTCAAATAGACCATAAAGTCTATTACCTTCTCCATGTTAAAAATCTACCAACAATATTTTATCCCTGTAACATCAATCAATAGTTCTGGTCCACAAACTTATGAATAACTCATAATCATAATTGTGATTCTAAATTCCTCTTCGCACCCAGGACGAAGATAATTTTTATCACATGTCTTTACCTGAAACATCAAAGATCATGGTTATACCAAATCACAGTTCCTGTTCATAATCATACTAACTATTTCATCTTTGCACTACAGACAAAGATATTCATCAACAGACCATCTTTGCACTACAGGCCAAAGATATTCAACAACAGGTCATCTTTGCACTACGGGCCAAAGATATTAATCAACAATTCATATTTGCACTACAGGCCAAATGTATTCATCAACAGTTCATATTTGCACTATAAGCCAAATATATTAATATCTCAAAGAAATATATAATCATTTCAGAATTTATATAAACAATAATTATAACCATGTCGATCATTTCACCTTTGCACTTAAGCTAAAGATATTCAATTATAAATTCAATGGTCATGATCATACCAGTCAACAATTCAACTTTGCACTACTGGTCAAAGGGAACCCATAGTCAGGATTATACCAAAAAATCTACCCATCTTTACACTCAAGTCAAAGAGAAATATCATCATTAGGGTTATAAAAATGTTATTTATGATAATAAAATCAATAGAATCAATATATGGATTTAATCTCAATAGTAATATTCATAAATCAACTATAATTTGGTCAGAAAAAGAAACTAATTTTGTCGTGAATAATAACTCGTGAATAGTAACTCATAAATAGTAACTCGTCATGAAAAAGGTAGAATTTCTATAATAAAATCCATACCAATATTTCGGTATAATGATATCGAAAGAATAATATTTCTTAAGCTTATAAACAATTTATTTTAATTGTTTATACTTAACTAAATAATGCATTTAATCATCTTAAAATGCCAAACTCATAATATTTGATTACCAATAACCAAAACCCTTATCAAAAATCTGCATATACCTCATATAGGATTCTCAAGCCATAAAATCCTATTTTTCAATTTTCTTACTTCACATAACATATTTAATTCATTTACTCATAACTAGTCTATTATCATGAAAAATACCAAATCAGTTCCAAAAATATTTCTTTTCTGAGATTTAGCAGAATATAGTCTCATATTGAACATATATTTTTCTCAGAATTTTTAAAACTCATTTACTATTTTTTATATGGCCAAAACAGCCGAATATTTAGACATTTATCATAAATTGTAATTTTATCCAAAAATTCTAAAATTCACAGAGTACACTAATATTATATAGATATACTTTCAATAAAAATTTCATCAATTTTGGAGTTAACCACAAGGAGTTATAGGCGGTTACTTTTAAAATAGTCTTTTACCGTAAAATTCATAACTCTTAATCTATACATCCAAAAATCACAATTTTTAGACACAATCAATAAAACTCATCAAAATATCATTTCAAATTTTTCCAAAATTTTTTGAAGGTCGGAAGAAGTACGAACTGAAAAACATAATAACCCTTAAAATCTCTTACCTCAAAAGAGCAGTACTTCTGATCGGTATAAGGCTGAAAGAAACTTGCACTGAATAACAACTCTGAAAGTATCTAAATACTCACTAGAATATGCTTGACAATATAGAGAAAAATAAAACTTGTTTCTGATGTGTTTTTTAATTCTAACTTAAGCACCTATTTATAGGAAAATGCTAGAACACCAAAGGAGATTAAAATAATAAATTAATATTATTTATTCTCTATTTTCTACAGACCAACCATCAGCAATCAAAGCATGCCAAGGCTGAAAAAATCCCCAGCAGCCCACATGTGTTCAACAACAAAAGTGGGTCCCACCCATAAATTAATAAAAATTATTTTATTTTTCGAAACTTCAATAATTCATAGAAAATAGCACTTTTATCAGAAAATTCGAATCTCGCAATTTTTTATAGGAAATTCAATTCTCTACAACTTTACAGAAGAACGTTTTTCCAAATTCCAAACAAAAAATGACCGAAATCTATAAACGGACGATTTTACGGGCTATAATCAAATTTCAGTCAAGAAATGGGGTCCACCGACACACAAAACATGTGTTAATTATTTAATACAACAAAAATACTCTTCCTCCTCATATACTCATATATCTCACATTCATTATAAAACTATCACCATTATTATATTATTAAATATAATAATAAATTATTTTATCAGAAAAGATAAAATATCATTTTTCAACAATTATCACTTAAAAAATTTTCTCCATCTATATTCACATAAAATAAATTTTTTTTCTTATCATATAAATCAATAATTAACTATTCACAAATAATATTACAGAATCACAGTACTGGCAACCAGACCGTTCCCAGGAAAGAGGGGCCTTTCCAATAAGGATTTTCCTTTATTGGCGCACAATTAGATGACCAAACCTCTCCTTAGACAGAACTTTCTAGACATTGCCAATAATGCTATCTAATAATATTATTCAAATAATATGAATTTTTGATCTGATAATGGGAAATACTGTGTAATACCGTGTGCTACTGTGCAATTACGCGTATTACTGTATTTTAATCACCGGGTATTCTACAGTGTTAACGGTAACAACTACGCCGTTAATTATAAAAACTTAATTTTGTCGTTATCTTCATCCGACAGTTATTCTGTTATGGGGTCAACAAATGACTGCGCCGTCGTACGGATATTCCCGATAAAAAGAATATTCCACGACCAAACGAATATTCCCCGACAACAATGAATATTTTATAGCCACTTACGTATTTTGAAAAAAAAATTCATATATCACCCTTAACTTTAACTTTTATCAATTTAATCATTTACTGAATCGTAATTATAGGAAAAATTGAATACTTTTATTTCATAAAATTCGGGGTCTTACAATCTCCCCTCCTTATAAAATTTCGTCCCCGAAATTTATGTACCTGGTATTTCGAAAAGTTGAGAATACCTTGCTTCCATTTCAGATTCTATCTCCCCGGTCATCATGATTTCTCCATTGCTCATCTCCCGTGATAACTTCATTTGGGTTCCTCACTTGTTAGGAAGTCATGACAACCGCTATCCCTTGAACTACTCGGCTTTGACTTGTCTGAGGCAGCATTTGGCGTCATCACTACCGTTGGAATATACTTTTTTATAGGGCATATTCCTCCTTCAACTGCCTCTTCGTACTCCTGATTCATGATCTGAATCATAAATCTTCGATCCATATCGAATTCAGGTTGACCGCTATGTACAGAGTAATTCAAAACTCGATGTTGGGTTCTCCCAATTGCTTTCCAAAAAGAGAAATTCATATCATTTATTTTAGCCTTCTTAGATCGGACATCTCTTTCCACAATATCCACGTGTCGTGCGGCTTTTGCCCATGCATCACTTATTCTCACTCGTTCAGTTTTTTCTTCTTTCAGCTCAGATTCCATCTTTATCATCTTATACTCTGCCAAAGAATGCTTCTGTTCAAGCATCACATATCGGGTAACACAAGCTTGAATTGTTGCATCCTTTTGGTCCACGACCGCCTGTCGTTCTTCAGCATGCTCTTCTAAATCATGAATACGATTTTAAAATTCTACACTTTGATCATATAATACCTCTAATAAATTCTCCTCAGGTGCTTCTTCTTCCTCACTCTTAACTGCTACCTCTGCGACTAGCTCGGGTGCAACTATCAATTCTTCACTCACCACATGGATTTCTCTAATTCCTTCTTCGCCTGACATCACATTATCCTGGTTGATGATTAGAGGTATCCCCACGGTCTCATTCACTCCATTGTTAACATTCTTAGCAGCCATTCTTAAATACTGCCATAAAATAAGGGTTAATTAAACAAATTAACATATCACATAATATCTGTATATTATGACCGACCAACAATTAAGCTTAGGTAGGACACACTAGCGAAGGATTTACTCATCTCCCCCCTCCTAGTTATATTTCCCGATCTCCGCCAGAGACCATATCCCTAAGCTCTGATACCAACTGTGACAACCCCAAAATAGGTCCATTCCATCCAACCTATTCTGAGTCGCCAAATACATGGTACAGAAAATAACTACAACTTTATTACAACAATTGTCGTGCAAAATACAACAACACATATGTTGTGAGTTTGGATACAAATATATACCAAATGTGACTCATGCCCCAACCGTGGACAGCACCTCACAATGACACCTTACATAACGGTATAGTCAAAAACTGTTTTAGAAATTAGAATATTTGGGAAGTGCTCAAGGAAATCTTCGTACATGGGAAGCCATGCTTCTAGGTTATGATAGATATCATATGGCCACATAATTATCCTTGGTTGACCCAATAGACCCCAAAGAAAAACGAGAAGATTACTATCATATTCTTCCCAATGGTGAGTCTTCTCTTGACATATCATTATCTCCACTGTCTCTAATTGAGAATTATACTTCAAACAAACACCAAGATTATATAGGTAGTGCTCGTAAATATACTCAGCAAGTGGATGAGTGCATCCCTGCTTATGATGACACGAGATTGTATATCATTAGACATCTTGTATGATAGTGACAAAACACCCTTCCAACGTTGGGTTCGCCTCACCCTATTTGATTCACCAAATATAACAACTAAATGACGACCACCGTTCTATTCCCCTGTTACCCCCGCTCGACCCAGCTACACTCTTATTACCTGAAAGGAATTGTGAAACAGAAGGGTGAGCACAACTAGCCCAGTAAAGAATATCATGACTAAAGATAAATAAATTATCAATAGCCTTCAACAGTAATTAATCAGAGATTTAGAACATATGGTAGATGATAAAAAATTTCAACCATAGTAGCAGCGGAACGAGCAATCCATTAGAAGAGTCAAATTGACCATAAAGTCTATTATCTTCTCCATGTTAAAAATCCACCAACAATATTTTATCCCTGTAACATCAATCAACAGTTCTGGTCCACAAACATATGAATAACTCATAATCATAATTGTGATTCTAAATTCCTCTTCGCACCCAGGACGAAGATAATTTTCATCACATGTCTTTACCTGAAATAACAAAGATCATGGTTATACCAAATCACAGTTCCTATTCATAATCATACTAACAATTTCATCTTTGCACTACAGCCAAAGATATTCATCAACAGACCATCTTTGCACTACAGGCAAAAGATATTCAACAACAGGTCATCTTTGTACTACAGGCCAAAGATATTCAACAACAGGTCATCTTTGCACTACTGGCCAAAGATATTTATCAACAATTCATATTTGCACTACAGGCCAAATGTATTCATCAACCATTCGTATTTGCACTATAGGCCAAATATATTAATATCTCAAAGAAATATATAATCATTTCAGAATTTATATAAACAATAATTATAACCATGTTGATCATTTCACCTTTGTACTTAAGCTAAAGTTATTCAATTATAAATTCAATGGTCATGATCATACCAGTCAACAATTCAACTTTGCACTACTGGCCAAAGGGAACCCATAGTCATGATCATACCAAAAATTTACCCATCTTTACACTCAAGTCAAAGAGAAATATCATCATTAGGGTTATAAAAATGTTATATATGATAATAAAATCAATATAATCAACATAAAGATTTAAGCTCAATAGTAATATTCATAAATCAACTATAATTTGGTCAGAAAAAGAAACCAATTTTGTCGTGAATAGTAACTCATGAATAGTAACTCATAAATAGTAACTCGTTATGAAAAAGGTAGAAATTCCACAATAAAATCCATTCCAATATTTCGGTATAATGATATTGAAAGAATAATATTTCTTAAGCTTATAAACAATTTATTTTAATTGTTTACACTTTACTAAATAATGCATTTAATCATCTTAAAATGCCAAACTCATAAGATTTAATTACCAATAATCAAAATCTGCATATACCTCATATAGGATTCTCAAGCCATAAAATCCTATTTTTCAATTTTCTTACTTCACATAACATATTTAATTCATTTACTCATAACTAGTCTATTTTCATGAAAAATACGAAATCAGTTCCAAAAATATTTCTTTTCTGGGATTTAGCAGAATATAGTCCCATATTGAACATATATTTTTCTCAGAATTTTTAAAACTCATTTACTATTTTTCATATGGCCAAAACAGTAGAATATTTAGACATTTATCATATATTGTAATTTTATCCAAAAATTTCAAAATTCACAGAGTACACTGATATTATATAGATATACTTCGAATAAAAATTTCATCAATTTTGGAGTTAACCACAAGGAGTTATAGGCGGTTATTTTTAAAATAGTCTTTTCCTGTAAAATTCATAACTCTTAATCTATACATCTAAAAATTATCATTTTTGGACACAATCAATAAAATTCATCAAAATATTATTTTAAATTTTTCCAGAATTTTTTGAAGGTCAGAAGAAGTACGAACTGAAAAATATAATAACCCTTAAAATCCCTTACTATCCCTTACCTCAAAAGAGCAGTACTTCTGATCGGTATAAGGCTGAAAGAAACTTGCACTGAATAACAACTCTAAAAGTTTCTAAATACTCACTAGAATATGCTTGACAATATAGAGAGAAAGAAAACTTGTTTCTGGTGTGTTTTTCAATTCTAACTTAAGCACCTATTTATAGGAAAATGCTAGAACGCCAAAGGAGACTAAAATAATAAATTAATATTATTTATTCTTTATTTTCTACACACCAACCATCAACAATCAAAGCATGCCAGGGCTGAAAAAAAAATCCCAGCAGTCCATGTAAGACCCCGAATTTTATGAAATAAAAGTACTCAATTTTTCTTATAATTACTATTTAGTAAATGGTTAAATTGATAATGTTAAAGTTAAGGGTGATATATGAAATTTTTTTTCAAAATACACAAGTGGTTATAAAATATTCATTATTGTCGGGGAATATTCGTTTGGTCGTGGAATATTCTTTCTGTCGGGGAATATTCTTACGACGGCGCAGCCATTTGTGGGCCCCAAAACAGAATAACTGTCGGATGAAGAAAATGACAAATTTGAGTTTTTATAAATAACGGCGTAGTTGTTACCGTTAACACTGTTGGAATACCTGGTGGTTAAAATAAAGTAATACGCGTAGTTGCATAGTAGCACACGGTATTACATAGTATTTTTTTCAATTATTGATTCTTAAGTGAGAAGGCACTACTCAATAATTGTCACAGTAATTTCTGTTCAATATTTTATTGAATCAGTAATTGCTGCGTTTATATTTTATATTATTGTTGTTTCAATAATTATAACTGCACAGGATCTCCATTATCAGATCAATAATTCATATTATTTGAATAATATTATTAGATAACATTATTGACAATGTCTAGAAAGTTCTGTCTAAGGAGAGGTTTGGTCATCTAATTGCACGCCAGTAAGAAAAAATCCTTATTGAAAAGCCCCCTCTTTCCTGGGAACGGCCTGGTTGTCATAAATGTGATTCTGTAATATTATTTGTGAATAATTAATTATTGATTTATATGATAAGGAAATATTTATTTGATGTGGATATAAATGATGGATTTATTTATGTGGTTATTATTGAAGGAATTAATGTTGAGATTTTTATCAGTATTTTTGTCGGAATGGAGGTATTAAAAATCAGGGGTTTTGAGATATTTTGTGGGGGTTATAATTTTTAATCCGACCGTTGGATCGTGGTAATTTTTGGATATGTTATACATATATAAGTTGAGTATATGTCCACAAATTTTGAACCGTTAAAAATGAACGTATGATTTATTATGAATTTTACGAGATGACTGGTTCAGAAATTGTTGAAGTTTCAGAATTTATCATTTTGGTGGAAAATTCTAGAATTGGTGGGCCCCACTCTTGGTTGGTGAAGAAATGTGCTGAGATTTTTATTCAAATGTGGTGGGTGAGAATAGTAGCAGGTAAAGCCATCAGGTTGCAGGTTAAGTCTGCTTCGGCGTGCTAATATTTTCCTATAAATAGAGGGCTAAGTTAGAATTGAAAATCACACCAGAAACATAAGCTTTCTCTCTTTCTCTCTCTATATTATGAAGCATATTTTGTGAGTATTTAGATACTTTAAGAGTTATTATTCAGTGCAAGTTTCCTTCGACTTTGCATTCCAGTCAGAAATACTGCACTTTTGAAGTAAGGGATAGTAAGGGATGTTATATTCTTCATAATGATGTTATTCTTTCAATATCATTATACTGAAATATTGGTATGGATTTTATTGTGGAATTTCTACCTTTTTGAGTCGGGGTTACTATTCACGTATACAGCACTATTCACGTATACGGCACTATTCATGTATATGGCACTATTTACGTATATGACATTATTTACGTATACGGTACTATGTACGAATACGGAGTACTATTCATGAGTTACTATTCATGAGTTACTATTCACGAGTTACTATTCACGAGTTACTATTCACGGATACTATTCACGACAAAAATTAGTTTCTTTTTTCTGACCAAATTATCGTTGATTTATGATTGTTGCTCTCGAAAATAAATGCAGTTGTTGATCATATTATTTTTATTATCATATATAACATTTTTATAACCCTGATGTTGAATTTCTCTTTCACTTGAGTGTAAAGATGGGTAAATTATTGGTATGATCGTGACTGAAGAATGCCTTTGGCCCGTAGTGCAAAGATGAATTGTTAACTGGTATGATCATGACCATTGAATTTATAATTGAATATCTTTAGCTTAAGTGTAAAGATGAATTGATTAACATGGTTATAATTATGGTGTATATAAATTCTGAAATGATTATATATTTCTTTGAGATATGAATATATTTGGTCTGTAGTGCAAATATGAACTGTTGAGAAATATCTCTGGCCTGTAGTGCAAAGATGAATTGTTGATGAATATCTTTGGCCCGTAGTGCAAAGATGACCTGTTGTTGAATATCTTTGGCCAGTAGTGCAAAGATGAACGGTTGATGAATATCGTTGGCCTGTAGTGCAAAGATGACATGTTGTTGAAAATCTTTGGCTAGTAGTGCAAAGATGAACAGGTGTTAAGATAAACATGACCAATTGGTGATACAAATGAATATCTTTGGCCGTAGTGCAAAGATGAATTTATTAGTATGATTATGAACAAGAACTGTGATTTGGTATAACCATGATCTTTGATGTTTCAGGTAAAGACATGTGATGAAAATTATCTTCGTCCTGGATGCGAAGAGGAATTTAGAATCACAATTATGATTATGAGTTATTCATATGATTGTGGACCAGAATTTTTGATTGATATTACAGGGATAAAACATTGTTGGTGGACTTTTAACATGGAGAAAATAATAGACTTTGTAGTCTATTTGACTCTTCTAATGGATTGCTCGTTCCGCTGCAACTATGGTTGAAATTTTTTATCATCTACCATATGTTCTAAATCTCTGATTTATTACTGATGAAGACTATTGATAATTTATTTATCTTTAGTCATGATATTCTTTACTGGGCTAGTTGTGCTCACCCTTCTGTTTCACAATTCCTTTCAGGTAATAAGAGTGTAGCTGGGTTGAGCGTGCGTAACAAGAGAATAGAACGGTGGTCATCATTTAGTAGTTATATTTGGTGAATAAAATAGGGTGAGGCGAACCCAATGTTGGAAGGGTGTTTTGTCAGTATCATGCAAGATGTCTAATGACATACAACCTCGTGTCATCATAAGACAGGGTTGTGCTCATCCACTTGCTGAGTATCTTTACGAGCACTACCTATATAATCTTGGTGTTTGTTTGAAGTATAATTTTCAATTAGAGACAGTGGAGATAATGATATGTCAAGAGAAGACTCACCACCATTGGGAAGAATATGATAGTAAACTTCTCGTTTTTCTTTGGTTGGGTCAACCAAGGATAATTCTGTGGCCATATGATATCTATCATAACCTAGAAGCATGGCCTCCCATGTACGAAGGTTTCCTTAAGCACTTTCCAAAGATTCTAATTTCTAAAACAGTTTTTGACTATACCTTTATGTAAGGTGTCATTGTGAGGTGCTGTCCACGGTTGGGACATAAGTCACATTTGGTATATATTTGTATCCAAACTCACAGAATATGTGTTGTTATATTTTGCACGACAATTGTTGTAATAAAGTTGTAGTTATTTTCTGTATCATGTATTTGGCGACTCAGAATAGGTTGGGTGGAATGGACCTGTTTTGGGGTTGTCACAGTCCACATGTGTTCAACAACCAAACTGGGTCCCACCCATAAATTAACAAAATTATTTTATTTTCTGAAACTTCAATAATTCATAGAAAATAGCCCTTTTATCAGAAAATTCGAATCTCGCACCTTTTTATAGGAAATTCAATTCTCTACAACTTTACAGAAGAAAGTTTTTCCAAATTCCAAATAGAAATTGACCGAAATCCATAAACGGGCGATTTTACGGGCTATATTCAAATTTCAGTCAAGAAATGGGGTCCACCGACACACAAAACATGTGTTAATCATTTAATACAACAAAAATATTCTTCCTCATATACTAATATATCCCACATTCATTATAAAACTATCACCATTATTATATTATTAAATATAATAATAAATTATTTTATCAGAAAAGATAAAATATCATTTTTCAACAACTGTCACTTAAAAAAATTTCTCCATCTATATTCACATAAAATTAATATTTTTCTCATCATATAAATCAATAATTAACTATTTACAAATAATATTATAGAATCACAGTACTGACAACCAGGCCATTCCTAGGAAAGAGGGGTCTTTCCAATAAGGATTTCTCCTTATTGGCGCGCAATTAGATGACCAAACCTCTCCTTAGACAGAACTTTCTAGACATTGCCAATAATGCTATCTAATAATATTATTCAAATAATATAAATTATTGATCTGATAATGGGAAATACTGTGCAATACCGTGTGCTACTGTGCAATAACGCGTATTACTGTATTTTAACCACCGGGTATTCCAACAGTGTTAACGGTAACAACTACGCCGTTAATTATAAAAACTCAATTTTGTCATTATCTTCATCCGACAGTTATTCTGTTATGGGGCCCACAAATGACTGCGCCGTCATACGGATATTCCCGATAAAAAGAATATTCCATGACCAAACGAATATTCCCCGATACCAATGAATATTTTATAGCCACTTGTGTATTTTGAATTTTTTTTTTCATATATCACCCTTAACTTTAACTTTTATCAATTTAACCATTTACTAAATCGTAATTATAAGAAAAATTGAATACTTTTATTTCATAAAATTCGAGGTCTTACACTAACGAACGAAAAGCGTTAAGAGCGTAAAACGAACTAGTGATGAAGATTAAGCCAATTGAATGGCATGTTAACGGATTCAGAATTTATTTCTGTCCAAGGAAAGTTGAAGTACGTAAGATAAGGAAGAGAATGGCTTTGGAATGACCTCGTTCCGAGTTATAACGAAGAAGTTATCAGATTGCGAACTAAACGTCTCAAGTATGTAAAAGGCTTAGAAAATTTTTTCAAGGATTAAGGCTCGGCGCCTCAGCGCCAGTCATGCCTTGGGAGGCGGCGCTGCAGCGCCAGTCATGCCTTGGGAGGCGGCATCACAGCACCAACCCGGGCCATCAACTACTGCTGAGTGGCGCCGCAGCATGATTGATAGAGAGGAGTTTGGCACCTTAACGCCGAACCGGGGAATAAGGTGAGGTGGACTCGTGCCGCAGCGCGAGAGGAAGGAAGGGAACCGGTGCGGCAGCGCCAGTGCAGGGAAATGGTCAGTGAGGAGGTTTTACCAGATCAAACTCCTGGGAAGTGTACGGAAAGATAATGAACGTGTAGTTCACGTAACATAAGACTTAAACAAGTAATTTAAACCTTTGGTAAAGGTTGAACGAAATGATTGAACGGGATTAAAAGACAAAGAACGTAGTGAATGTAAATGCAACATAGTGGCGATGATCGATCGATTTTAGCATACAACGAACTGTATGGCTTCGACATTAAAAAAGAATATGAACGTGGGGTTCATGTATTGGATAATGAATGAAAGTTGTAACGAACGATAATAAGATTAATGAAAGTCTGAATGTAAGCCAGATAAAGAAGGATAGAATTAAAGTAAGCGTTAAACATTTTAGCTGATGTGAGGGTTGAGTGTATGCGAATATTAAACAGGCAAAATCTATACGCTATGTATGGTTTTACCATAAATTAATGAAGAATAATGATTAAACCTATAAGCGGTAAGGAAATTGAGTAAAGATAATAATCATATGAGTAAGACATCTCCGTATGTCATGAAGCTGTAAACCGGTAAAGAAGGTTGGTCGCGTAACTTAGATTGCAAGAAGCGAACCTTAAGAAGTAAAGTTAAGTTTAACCAATGCGAAAGTCAAGTTTATGACTAATTGGTGTATGTGTTATTTCCCTATGTGTTATGTAGGGATTAGAATGAGCAGTTCAGCGTATGCTGTAGCCGTGCGTAAGACAAGTTTCCTAACTTCATTCATATTTTACATGAATGCTAGTTTTTTAACTTCTCAGATGTTGAACTTGAGAAGTTTTGTTTATGTGCAAATGTGTGGTATTTGTACAAGGTGGTAGTGTGTATGAGGTCGTGTGCCACAATTTGAACACTTCGGTGTTTCTATGAGATGAACTGTTCTGTGATTGAACTGTTCAATACGAGTATGTTCTATTTATACATGAACCATTATTGATAAGTCTATGCTAATGATTCTAGCCAGACAGGATGTGTATGAAAAAGGTAGAAGAATGAAATTATTTGAAAGTGAATTTGATTATTGTTTTAAAATGATAGGAATCAGAATTATTCCTATTATTCAAGCTGCTTCATAACCTTTCTTCGGTTATCAAAGTTCTAAAGGAATGTTTAAACTCTTGAAGTTATTGGTTCAAATGCTATGACTTGCTGGGTAATTGAATGCTCACACTTGCTTTAAATGAAAAACATTTTCAGCGAACGATGTTAGGAGAACTTAGGATCCCGTAAAGATCAAGTTGATTGGTATCCAGGAGAAGTGTCATTCGGTATATCGATGAGCGTGAAGATTAAGCGAAGACTTGTAATGGAGAATAGTTTAATGAACAGTTATGTATCCTTGGTGGTGGAAGAAAGTAATTCTTATAAGAGATAAAGAATAATGTACTTATCATTATTTGTAATGAACGAGGTTATAAGGTATTAGAACCTGGGAATTGAGAATGTATGTTGTTATATTTCACTGTATAATGATGTATGTTTTGAAGAATGATGTACTCGTGACGCACGGAATTCAGGTGTGAAGATAGACCGAATTTTGGGGAGTTACAAGTTGATATCAGAGCTGATAGGTTATAAACCTTAGGTATGAGTACCTAAGACTATAATCGTAGAGAGGAGTTTAAGAAGATCGTTGAGTTAAACGATTAAGGAAAAAGATCACCACGTGATCATAGTGAATCGTAATAACAGATGATCTGTTAAACGATGGATGATTTATAGCTAATGCTATAAATGAATGGTACTAAGAAGTAGTACGGGAAGGAGAACACAGATTGAGTTGTGAAGGATAGTATACGAATTAAAGAAAATTCATATTAAGTCAAGGAAAATTTAGAATTTGTCAATTTCAATTGAGGACTCGTGTGATAGCTGAGTTGTGTGAACTTTGTTATGGGCAGAGATTTGTGCTTTGGTGTAACAACTGCTTAGCTTATTACAGTGATAATCATCGGAATTGTAGGTCGCGCTATCAATATGTATATAACGAGAAGGTGAATCTTTTCTCATGTATATATATTGATAGGTAGAGAATGTTAAGATAGGTGCGAGTTCTTAAAACTCATACTTTTGAAAAGTTTGTGACTCATAGTTATATGCTATGTTTCTGAGCCCTAAGCATATGGATAGTCCTTAATTTGTTCTTGGATTACATATTGTGAAGACAAGTTCTTAAACACATATGGTTATGGAAAGTTCCTAAATACATAAAGTGCGGTAAGTTGATGGACTATACTAAGGTATAGGAATGTTTAGACTGAAAGTAAGTATTTTCAGTAGACTTAGCATTGAAGGTGCTAGAGAAGATTATGTATTATCGCAAGTAAGACAATAAAGGAAGATGGAGAAATAGGATATTCTAAGTCATCTAGTTATGCTAGATTTTGAACTTTATTGAAATCGTGCTTATATGTGCGTTTTGAAAAAGGAAAGAATTGGTTCAACTTTTGGGACCAACAGATTTTAAAAGAGCTATTCTTTGTATGTCTATCCTAATTATTTCGGCTATACAGAAATTGATTTAAAATACCAAAATGAATTTTATATCATCTCTGCATTTGATGCAACGATGGTATAAAGATGGAGTTATTAATGTAATTGAACCTAGTGTTGGATGTGATCTCAGGATTAGCAACCCGCTATGGTATGATGTATAATGACGAAATCATAAACTGACGAAGTCCTCAACGTATTGTGAAAAGTACGGTATCATGACGTCATGAAACGTTTTGATGTATTGAGAAAGAATTTTAAAAAGTAGTCGATGCCAATTGATTTGACTATACGAATGTTTCAAGTGGATATCTAATTTATTGGTATGGTCTAAGCTAATTGATCTGGCTAAGACGAATGGTATGTCATGTTTAAAAGAAAATCGAGCTTTCTTTGAAGAAGTTATGCCAAGCCAAATTGTTTGGTGCGGAATCTAATAATTAAGTCTGAGGTGAACATACCCCGAAATGGGGTTATACGATGGGTTGATCGCCTACGTATGGAAGAGGTAGTTTACCTTCTTGATGATTGTAAACTGACCATGATAGAAGGGTTTACGGTGAAATGTTGTTAAACCTAGTAAGAGTTCATGGTCGATTTAACCCCTCAGCAAAAGTATGAAATGTTTTAAAGGAATTCTTATATTCCTCGTTATTCATTCTACTTCATAATTCTTGATAAGTTATGAAGGTTAGGGAATGTTGGATAGATTAGAACTTCTTTGCAAAGAAGTTGAGAAGGAAAGTGAGCTAAAAATTTTGAGGGCGAAATTCTTTGAAGAAAGGGAAAATGTGAGGACCCGGGTATGGGTGTGGTTTTAAGAAATTCCGAGGACGAAATTTTTATAAGGGGGGAAGTGTAACAACCTGGAGAACCGGATTGTCCAGAATTTAAGTTTAAATAATTAGTTATTAATAAAATAAATTTTTATTAATACTATTATATGCTATGTGTTTATTAATCGTTCTAGAACCTAGGATGATTATAATACGGGAGGATTCTGGCTACGAGCTAAATTGAACGAGTAAAATTTTTCAAGACGAAAATAAATTTTTTTCGGGAAAAAAAATATTTCCGGGAAAAAAGGCGAAAGATTCACTATTCACCCGATGAAACCTAAGGGTTAGGGTTTGAATGACCTAAGCCTTTTTGAGAGTTCGGTATGTCGAAATATTTAACAATAATATATCGTGAAAAGTTAAGTAAGCCGATAAAAGTTTTTCTTGAAAAACGTGCAGAAATCGGACAAAATAAAAACGACGAAAAGTACTTGTATGTACTTTTCATTCGTTTAACTACGTTAGGAGAAAACGCGAAGGAAAACGCGAAGGAAAATGCTTAACATCAAAAAGGGTTTTTTAATTTTTCAGAGATCCGAAGAATACGTAAAAGCTAATTAGTAAAGGAAAGACGAAATATCCAAAAATATTTAGATTCTACGAATTGCAGTTTTTGAACTGTCGGACAAATCCCGAAAGACAGAAGCACGAAGCTTCCGGGAGAAGTCTCGTGAATAGTAAGGAGGTGGAATAGTAAGGAGGTAGAATAGTAAGGAGGTGTGAATAGTAACTTTAGGGGCAAAATGACTATTTTGCTCATAGCTTTAAAAATCTATAAAAGGTAGCCTTAATTTCATTTGTTGTTGATTTTGAAAATCACCAACACTTGAGAGAGAGAGAGTGAGAGAGTGAGAGAGAGAGAGAGAGTTTAGATGTGAGGGAAGAGGAGGAGGAAAAGTTTGCTCGTGAACAAACTTTATCCGGCGGAAGGAGATTAAAGAAGAAAGGTATCGATAACCAAACTTCTGAATAAATTTTCTTTACGTTTTATATGTTCAAAACATAACTTAATGAGAATAGAAGTAAAAGATGTAAGAATGATTTTCATATGGTTGAAATCATGAGATAATAAAGAAATAAGAATTAGAAATTTAGTTTATAAATTTCTTAAGGAAGTATAAGTTTCATAATGAATTTGAGCGATATGAATGAATCATATGAACAATTCGGTGATATTAGTAAGGAATGGTGTTTTATAACACCAAATTCCAAGAAAAAGTGAAATCATAATCAAAGTATGGATTAAAAATGAAGAACGATCGAAGAACGCGAAGAACACGAAAAACATTATTGATGCACAAATTTAAAACCATCGTATTATAACTCGTTGTTGATGGAAAAGTTTAAAACCATCATATATAAGTTAGTTTCTTATTGCTTGGTTAGGAACGGTAGAAACGTTCATGAAAAACATATTATACATAGCTATAACGAAGTTTTGGCGAAAATTTTGTAAAGGATGAACAAGAATTAGAAAGTTGTTAAATGAACTCGAATGTGTAGGGTTTTCATAAGAATGTAAGAGAACGCAGAAAACGTGAGTCATGGACTCAAGAACGAACGAAAAGTGTTAAAAGCGTAAAACGAATAGTGATGAAGATTAAGCCAATTGAATAGCATATTAACGGATTTAGAATTTATTTTTGTCCTAGGAAAGTTGAAGTACGTAAGATAAGGAAGAGAATGGCTTTGGAACGACCTCGTTCCGAGTTATAACGAAGAAGTTATGAGATTACGAAGTAAGCGTCTCAAGTATGTAAAAGACTTAGAAAATTTTTTCAAGGATTAATGCTCGGCGCCGCAGCGCTAGTCATGCCTTAGGAGGCGGCACCACAGTGCCAACCCGGGCCATCAGCTACTGCTGTGTGGCACCGCAGCACCGAACCGGGGAAGAAGGTGAGGTGGACTCGCGCCACAGCGCGAGAGGAAGGAAGGGAACCGGTGCCGCAGCGCCGGTGCAGGGCAATGGCCAGTGAGGAGCTTTTAACTGCTCAAACTCCTGGGGAAGTGTACGAAAAGATAATGAACATGTATTTCACGTAACATAACACTTAAACAAGTGATTTAAACCTTTAGTAAAGATTGAACGAAATGATTGAACGGGATTAAAAGACAAAGAATGTAATGAAAGTAAATGCAACGCAGTGGCGATGATCGATCGGTCTTAACATACAACGAACTGTATGGCTTTAACATTAAGAAAGAATATGAACGTGGGGTTCATGTATTGGATAACGAATGAAAGCCATAATGAACGGTAATAATATTAATGAAAGTCTAAATGTAAGCCGGATAAAGAAGGATAGAATGAAAGTAAGCGTTAAACAATTTAGCCGACGTGAGGGTTGAGTGTATGCGAATATTAAAAGGGCAGAACCTACACCCTGTGTATGGTTTGACCGTAAAGTAATGAAGACTAATAATTAAACCTATAAGCGGTAAGGAAATTGAGTAAAGATAATGATCGTATGAGTAAGACATCTCCGTATGTCATGAAGCCGTAAATCGGTAAAGAAGGTTGGTCGCGTAACTTAGATTGCAAGAACATAAACCTTAAGAAGTAAAGTTAAGTTTAACCAATGCGTAAGTCAAGTTTATGACTAATTGGTGTATGTGTTATTTCCTTATGTGTTATGTAGGGATTTGAATGAGCAGTTCAGCGTAAGTTGTAGCAGTTCATAAGGCAAGTTTCCTAACTTCATTCATATTTTACATGAATGCTAGTTTCTTAAACTTCTCAGATGTTGAACTTGAGAAGTCTTGTTTATGTGCAAATGTGTGGTATTTGTATAAGGTGGTATTATGTATGAGGTCGTGTGCCACAATTTGAACACTTCGGTGTTTCTATGAGACGAACTGTTCTGTGATTAAACTGTTCAATACAAGTATGTTCTGTTTATACATGAACCGTTATTGATAAGTCTGTGCTAATGATTCTATCCAGACAGGATGTGTATGAAAAAGGTAGAAGAATGAAAGTATTTCAAAGTGAATTTGATTAATGTTTTAAAATGACAAGAATCAGAATTATTCCTATTATTCAAGCTACTTCATAACCTTTGTTTGGTTATCAAAGTTCTAAAGGAATGTTTAAACTCTTGAAGTTATTGGTTCAAATGCTATGACTTGTTGGGCAATTGAATGCTCACACTTGCTTTAAATGAAAAATATTTTTAGCAAACGATGTTATGAGAACTTATGGATCCCGTAAAGATCAAGTTGATCGGTATCCAGGAGAAGTGCCATTCAGTATATGGATGAGCGTGAAGATCAAGTGAAGACTTGTAATGGAGAATAGTTTAATGAACAGTTATGTATCCTTGGTGGAGGATGAAAGTCACTCTTGTAAGAGATAAAGAATAATGTAATTATAATTATTTATAATGAACGGGGTTATAAGGTATTAGAACCTGGGAATTGAGAATGTATGTTGTTATATTTCACTGTATAATGATGTATGTTTGGAAGAATGATGTACTAGTGATGCACGGATTCCGGGTGTAAGATAGACCAAAATTCGGGGCGTTACATTCCCAGTCAGTTATTTTACCAGTCCTCACTATTTTGTAAAATAGTGTTTCAATAATTGTAAAGAGGACTTATTTGAGTTTGAATACCGTCTAGAAGATAATGTTTGTATTTAAACTCACAACATATGTGTTATCGTATTTTGCACGATAATTGTAATAATGAAGTTGTAGTTATTTTATGTACCATGTATTTGCCGACTCAGAATGGGTGAAGTATACCTATTTTAGGGGAATTATTGTTGGTATCAGAGCTTACGGATATAGTCTTTAGTGGAGATCGGGGAATAGAACTAGGAGGGAAGAGACGAGTAAATCCTTCGTTAATGTGTCCTACCTAAGCTTATTTGTTGGTCGGTCAGAATATAGGGGTATTATGTGGTATGTCTATTTCTTTAATTAACCCTTGTTTTATGGCAGTATTTAAGAATGACAGCTGAAAATGTTAACAATTGAGTGAATGAGACCATGGAGACACCTCTAATCACCAACCAGGGGAACGTGCAACAAGAAGGCAATATTCCTACTGTAAACAACACTACCGAACAAACGATGAATAGTGAGATATTTAGAAGTTTTTTGTAGTTCATGCAAAATCAGACAAGGGAGACTCGTGTACAAAATACGGGTGGAAATGATAGCAACGCGTGGCTTGTCACAACTAAGCAGTTTAAAGAGTTGGGACCACCAGAATTTATGGGAAAGCCGGATCCGATCAAGGCAAAAATGTGGGTTAAGCAAATTATCAAGATATTTGATGTCTCGGGATGCACAGAGGAACAGAAGGTTCCATTCGCCACCTTTATGTTCCATGGTGAGGCAGATTACTTGTGGGAATCAGTGAAGTGTACCCAGCCATCCGCACTCAATATGTCTTGCGAAACGTTTCAAAAACTGTTCAATGACAAGTAATTTCCTGAAAGTATTCGTCATATGAAGGAGGTAGAGTTTATTAGACTGAAACAGAACAACATGACTGTGTCCTAGTACGAGGCTAAGTTTGCAGAGTTATCCAGGTTTGCACCTTATTTGGTAGAGAATGAGGAACGTATGACGCAAATGTTTCTGAGAGGTCTGAAACCTAAAATTCGGCAATATCTTATGTCTAACAAATTTTCTCTATATTCAGATGTTGTGAATAGGGCAATTATTAGAGCGAGATAATAAGTATGTTCAACCGAGGGACCATAACTAGGGTCATACCGGTGGCAGCAGTCATCGGAGCAATAAATACCAGCGGGGAGGAAAATATCCGGACAAAAGCGGTAACCACTTTAATGGTAATCGTGGCCATGATAGTAGAAGAAGTGAGTCGGGGGATATTTCAAAAAGAGAAGGTACAACAATGACAACGTGAAGACGTCAGCACCAACATCAACTATTTCTGGAGGAGGAGAACGATCACCGGTCGTATGTTATAAATGCGAGAAAGAGGGACACATCAGCCCAAACTGCCCACAATAATCCAAGGTATATTATGAATGTGGAAAGGAAGGTCATATAACTAGAGATTATCTTATAGCGAAACCAAGTCAAGCGAGGATGGAGACTCCAAAGGCTGTCCCGGACAAGTCAAAGTCAACGGTTCCTGAACGAGCGTTTACCGTAACTGCCCAAAATGCAAGGAACCCAAACGAGGTGATCATGAGTAAGCTAAACATAAACTCTTGCGAAGTTTATACCTTATTAGATACCAGTTCTACCCATTCTTTTATTTCTTTTGCTTGTGCTCAACGTTTGAACTTGAATCCGGAGAAATTAGACTTTGACTTATCTGTTAAAACTCCGTTAGGAGAAACTTTCGTTATATCTACTATTTATAAATCTTGTTTGATCCAAGTTGGTACCATCACATTACCTGTCGATCTTATTTATTTGAAAATACTTGCATTTGATGTGATTTTAGGGATTGATTGGTTAACCACTTATTATGCTAAAATTGATTATTTTCGTAAGGTTGTTAGTTTTCATATTCCTAACCAACCTGTTATGCAAATTCAAGCAACCAAACTACTAAAGTCAATCACTGTCATATCAAGCCATAAAGCCATTCGTTTATTGAAAAACGGATATCAAACTTTCTTAGCACATGCCATGGACTTGAACAAAAATACGTCTGATTTGAATAATATTTCTGTTGTTAGTGAATTTCTTGACGTATTTACTGAAGAACTTCCCGGTCTACCCCCATAACGTGAAGTTGAATTCTTTATTGATCTTGAACCCGGTACAAAACCCATTCCTAAAACCCCATATCGAATGACTCCTATTGAACTTCAGGAGTTAAAGGTCCAACTACAGGAGTTGTTGGGCATCAGTTTCATTCATCCTAGTACATCTCCTTGGGGTGCTCCTATTTTATTCATAAAGAAGAAAGACCGAAGTATGCGACTTTGTATTGACTACCGAGAATTGAACCATGTCACTATCAAGAATAGGTATCCGTTACCTTGTATTGATGACCTGTTCGACCAGTTGCAAGGAGCATAATTCTTTTCAAAGATCAATCTTCGTTCTGGATATCATCAGCTAAAGATTAAAACTGAAGATATTCTAACAACTGCCTTCAGAACTCGGTATGGGCATTATGAATTCTTAGTCATGTCTTTTGGATTGACTAATGCTCCTGCTGCTTTAATGGATATGATGAACCGTGTGTTCAAAGAATATTTGGATCAGTCCGTTGTCGTCTTTATTGATGACATCCTCATCTATTCCAAAAGCCGTGAAGATCATGAGCGCCATTTGAAGCTGATCCTTCAAAGGTTTCGTGATAACAAGCTCTATTCCAAGATGAAGAAATGCGAGTTCTGGCTTGAGGAAGTAGCATTCCTTTGGCACGTGGTGTCAAAATATAGAGTATCTGTTGACCTAACGAAGATTGAAGCAATACAAAGTTGGGAGCAACCGAAGTCGGTGACCGAAGTACGTAGCTTTTTGAACTTAGCTGGTTATTATCGGAGATTCGTGGAAGGATTTTCTCGAATTGCTACTCTGTTAACTCAGCTGACTCGTAAAGATACAAAATTCGTATGGAGCGAGAAATATGAAAAGAGTTTCCAAGAACTTAAGAGGAGACTTATTTCGGCACCTATTCTGACAATACCATCTGGTTCGGATGGATTTGTTATCTACAGTGATGCTTCAGGCAAAGGGTTAGGATGTGTTCTCATACAATATGGAAAAGTCATAACCTATGCCTCGCGACAACTCAAAGAATATGAGAGGAATTATCCTACTCATGATCTAGAGTTGGCAGCAGTCATTTTTGCGTTAAAGTTCGGCACCTATTCTGACAATACCATTTGGTTCGGATGGATTTGTTATCTACAGTGATGCTTCAGGCAAAGGGTTAGGATGTGTTCTCATACAATATGGGAAAGTCATAACATATGCCTCGCGACAACTCAAAGAATATGAGAGAAATTATCCTACTCATGATCTGGAGTTGGCAGCAGTCATTTTTGCGTTAAAGATCTAGAGACACTACCTGTATGGGGAGAAAGTGGAGATCTATGCTGATCATAAAAGCCTCAAATATTTCTTTACCCAAAAGGAACTTAACATGCGACAACGACGTTGGCTCGAGTTATTGAAAGATTACGACCATACCATCCAATATCATCCTGGAAAAGCAAAGTGGTAGCTGACGCATTGAGTAGAAGATCATATGCGGGTACGAGTGCGATGTTGTTAACATAAAGGCCCATTTTGTATAACTTGCGAAGGATGGAGATAGAGGTAAAGGCTCTAAGTACCCACATGATGATATCAAACATACAAGTAGAACCGACTTTAATCGATAAAATTAAAGCTGCTCAAGCTACAGACCTGGAGTTGATGTGCATGAAGAAGAAAATGCAAGAAGGTGTTATTCTAGAAGCAAGAATCAACGAAGAAGGAATACTTCGAGTCAACTCTAGACTTTGTGTTCCTGACAATTCTGACTTGAAGCATAAAATCATGATGGAGGCACACAACACACCATTTGTAATCCATCTTGGGAGTACAAAAATGTATCATGATCTTCGACATACATTTTGGTGGAGCAATATGAAGAGAGAGATTGCGGAGTTTATCTCGAGGTGTTTAACTTGTCAACATGTATAGGAGGAGCATCAAGTGCCAAAGGGTCCATTACAACCACTTGAGATTCTGAAATGGAAGTGGGAACACATTACCATGGATTTCGTTATGGGTATTCCCAAGGCTTTTCAAGGCATAGATGTGATTTGGGTTATTGTTGATAGATTAACCAAGTCTGCCTATTTCTTGCTTGTACAGGAGACTTATTCCCTTGAATGTCTTGCTTATATATACGTAAATGAGATTGTGAGATTGCATGGTATTTCAGTATCCATAGTTTTGGATCGTGACCCAAGATTTACTTCACGATTTTGGGTTAGCTTGTAGAAAGTTATGGGCACGAATTTACGATTCAGTTCGGCATACCATCTTTAAACGGACGGGCAATCAGAAAGGACTATTCAAACTCTTAAAGATCTATTAAGACTCTGTGTCCTATATTTCAAAGGGAGTTGGGATAAGTACCTACCATTGGTGGAATTCTCCTACAACAAAAGTTATCAAGTAAGTATAGGCATGACTCCATTCGAAGCGTTGTATGGACGAAAGTACCGTTCTCCAGTATATTGGGATGGGGTGGGAGAAGCAACATTGTTGGGACCAGAGTTGGTATGAATGACTACAGAGAAGATCTAAATAATCCGACAACGTATAGAAATGGCACAGGACTGACAAAAGAGTTATGTGAATCTTCATTGAAAGGACGTGGAATTTAATATTGGGGATCATGTATTGTTATAGATTGCTCCATGGAAGGGAGTTACAAGATTTGGGAAGAGAGGAAAGCTCAATCCACGATTTGTTGGTTCATTTGAGATTCTTGACCGAATAGGAAATGTGGCCTATAGACTCGCATTACCTCCAAGCATGTCTCGTGTTCATAATATTTTTCACATATCTGTGCTTCGTAAATATGTGAAAGACCCAAACCATATTATTGAGTTAGAACCAGAAGAGATAACCGAAGATTTAACGTACGAGGAGGTAACTGTCAAGATCTTGGATAGGAAGGAGCATGTCCTACGCACAAAGGTTATACCACAAGTCAAAGTCTTGTGGAGGAACCATGTTATTGACAAAATGACATTGGAGTTGGAATTGGAAATAAAAACGAGGTATCCTCACCTTTTCGAAACACCAGGTACGTACGTCAATTTCGAGGATGAAATTTCATAAGTAGGGGAGGTTGTAAGACTCCAACTTTTTATAAATAAAATTGAATTCCCTCTAATTATTATTTTGAATAATAAGGCGTTAATTTGATATAATGCTTTGGTTATGGGTGAAATGTGAAAATTTTGCAAAATAAGCAAGTGGTTATAAAATATTCATTGTCGGGGAATATTCGTTTGGTCGTGGAATATTCTTACTGTCGGGGAACATTCGTACGACGGCGCAGCCATTTGTGGGCCCCATAACGAAAAATGGTCGAATGAAAAAAATGACAAGAATGAGTTTTCTAAAAATAACGGCGTAGTTGTTACCGTTAACACTGTTGGAATAACCGGTGGTTAAAATATAGTAATACGCATGGTTGCACAGTAACACACGGTATTGCACAATATTTTTGAATTATTGATGTTTATGTAAGAAGGCATACTTAATAATTGTTACAGTAATTAATGTTCAATATTTTATTTTATTGATTTAATAATTGCTACGTTGATATTTTATATTATTGTTGTTTCAATAATTGTCACTGCACAGTATTTCCCATTATTAGATCAATAATTCATATTATTTGAATAATTATTAGATAGCAGTATTAGAAATGTCTAAGGAAGTTCTGTCTAGGAAAGGGGTTTGGTCACCTAATTGCGCTCCAATAAGGAGAAATCCTTATCGGAAAGCCCCATCTTTCATGGGAACGATCTGGTTGTCATAATTGTGATTCTGTAATATTATTTGTGAATACTTAATTATTAATTTATATGATAAGGAAATATTTATTTTCATGTAGATATAAATGAAAAAATTAATGTTGAGGTGTTTTATCAGTATTTTATCAGAATGGAGGTATTAAAAATCGTCCGTATGTGGATTTCTGGCATTTTCTGTTTGGAATTTGGAAATATTTCTTCTACAAAATTGTAGAGAATTAAATTTTCTATGGAATGGACATAAAAATCGATTTTTTTTGATAAAAGGGCTATTTATTATGAATTATTGAAGTTGATATTTATTGTTTAAATTTAAAACATTTTGGAAATTTTCTAGAATGGGTGGGCCCTATTTTTGGTTGGTGAGAAATGTGCTGAAAATTTATTTCAAAAGTGGTGTGCGTGAATAGTAGCATGTAAAACCATCAGGTAGCAGGTTAGTCTGCTTTGGCGTTCTAAGCATTTTTCTATAAATAAGGTGCTTAGTTATAATTGAAAATCACACCAGAATCATAAATTTTCTCTCTCTATATTATCGAGCGTATTTTATGAGTATTTAGATACTTTGAGAGTTGCTATTTAGTGCAAGTTTCCTTCAGCGTTATATCCAATATTTCAGGCATAAGTACTATTCTTTTGAGGTAAGGGATGTTATTTTTTTTGTAAATGATATTATTTCATTCAATATCATTATGTTGAAATATTGGTATGAATATTATTGTGAATTTTTTACCTTTTCATGTCGAGGTTACAATTCACGTATACGTCACTATTCACAAGTACTATTCATGAAGTATGATTTTTCTTGTAGAATTTCTACCTTTTTGTGTTGGGGTTACTATTCATGTATACGACACTATTCACGTATACGACACTATTCACAAATACGGCACTATTCACAGAGAAATAAAATTTTCTCTTCTTTGTCCAAGATGTCTATTATGGTTACTATCTTTGATTGTATCCATGTTTTGATCTTCATTCTTGAATTTTACTCATGTAACGACCGAGAAATTTGAATTTATTGTAAAATAATTTTATTTTATTAAATAATGAATAAAATTATATTATATGTTATTATTATGTGTTAGCAAGATGAATGTCATTCTATAACCTAGATATGTCGGAACGTCGTAGCTACGTGAAGGAATTAAAGTGTTTAAATTTTCAAGACGAAAATAAAAGTTTTTCGAGAAATTTTCCAAAAAACACTATTCACTGATTTCTGCTCGGGAATTATTTTTGAACTTCCGAGAAATACGTAACGATAGAATATCGAGGTGAGATGAATTATGTAATAATAATTCAAGTATGGAAAATGTAATTTTTCGCATACGGACTTAATTCGAGAAAGTTAGAAAAAGTAAAGCGTTAACTAGTTAAAGAGATAATCGTATAATACGTAGATATTGACGAGGTTATGAATACGAGTACGATGCGAAGTATTATACGAGTATTTATGAAGATGGTATGATGTATATGTTGAATAAGTATACGAGTTAGAATATGAGATTAATACGTAGAGAATACGTACTAAGGCTTTAAGCCATGTGTAATGAACTTGTAAGATTGTGTAGGAAGTGTATAGTTTAATTGGGATTGGGATTAAGCCCAATGTAAATTATTGTTAAAGCCCAAGTATGGGTTAATGTATAGTCCAAAGTTGATTAATGCAAGGCCAAAAGCATAAGTTAAGTTAATTGAGTTAAAGCCCAAATTAAGATCCAATGGGAGAAGAAGATCCATGGGGTAACCCATGTGGGGCCATGATCACACGGGTGATCTTGGTGGCCAAGTAAAAGTTGTGGTGACCAAGTAAACTTGATTATCAAGTGATGAATAGTAAGGAGGTGGATGGCCTAAAGGACCATTAAGCCCTCATCTAGGATTTTCTATAAATAGAGAGCCTTGGATTTCATTTATTGGTTGTTCAAAATACACCAACAACTTATAACTTAATTGTTAGAGAGAAAAAGCTAGAAAGTTAGTCTCTTATAATACAAGCAAGAACAAGGAAGAACAGGAGAACTTCAAGGGTAAGATCCTATACCATTTATCTTCCTCTCTTCATTGATAATTTGTTAGAGAAGTGAGGATGGATGGAGTTGGTATGATAAGAAAGAATAAGGATGGTTGTTAGAGAATTTAAGCTTTAATCAACCATGTTGAAAAAAAGAAATCACAAGTATAAAAAAATATAAACTATTAAAACTCGTTAAGGATTTTGATTATGTTGTTGTTGATGGACAAGTTTAAAACCATCAATTGTAGACTTAGATTATACATGTTGTGGCAATGGAATGAATCTATTTGAAACGATGAACAAATCATAAGTAACGAAGTTATGCCGTAATTCACACGATTAGACGATAATCGTCGAATTCGTGAAATTCTCGGAATGGAAGTTAAAATTTGACATTGAGCTCGAAAACGTTGGTTTTTGATGGGAACAAGTCTTATTTGGCATTATAGAGTTGCGGACTCGAAAATAACTGAATAACAACTTAGAATGGAGAAATGAGCGTTGAATGTTCACGAAAGTTTATCGTGTTCGTTAATAATGAACTAAAAGGTGAATTTTGAGTTAACAAATTCGAAATTGTAAAATTCTTGCATGAACACATAAACTATGTGATTTATGAGCTAATGGCTTTTGAATGAGCCAATTCGAACATAAAATGATCAAATTTGGAGGGCGAAAAGCTCGTTGTGTAAAACAAAACTGTCAACTCTCTGCTGCACAGAGCTGGCGCCAGCCCAAGGCCAAAATGTGGCGCTGCAGTGCAGTGTGCAATGCCCTGACCTACTGAACTTTCACGCCGCAGCGCGACCAATAGAACAAGGACTCGCGCCGCAGCGCCGAGCCCGGACCCTGACCACTGTTAACTCGCGCCGCAACGCGACACAAGGAAGAGAAACTGGCGCCGCAGCGCCATCACTAAATCATGCACTGTAAGGAAAGCTTATAAAAAAGAAAGAAAGTTAATTGATTAGTAATGAACTAAAACTTAATGTAACATTGGTTAAGACATTGTTAAACCTTAAGTATGATAACTAAAGGTTAAAGATAATCAATCGAATGTGAACGTAAAAACGATGTAAATTATAACGGCAAGCCGGAACCAATAGTAACAAATCTAATACATTATTAGAATGAGAATAAGGGTAAGATATAGTAGTAACTATACTTGATTATATATGATCTAATGTGTGGCATTATGTGATCATATATTGTAGAGACCTTAAAGACTTAAAGTGAACGTGTAATAATAGTAGCAGACGTTGAAGGCAAGTGTTCTATCCCTTATCTATGTTCAATCTGGACAAGCTTTGTACTTCATGTATTCTTACACATGAATTGATGTATGATGAAGTCAAAGCCAATTCTTTCGGCTAGACTTAAGAATGTTGGATTTCTTATAATCTATTGGAGTATTGTCAATGTTTTACCAAACTATGTTGGTGTAGTTTTCAAATGAAGACTGAGTATGCTAAATAAATGTTTTGTCGTCAAAAGACATGTACGTGAGGTTACCAAAACTTAAACGTACATACGTTTAAAGAATGTAGTGTTGATCAACATAGAGTACTATAGGTTGATCACCTAAATGTGCTCATAAGTAATACCGGACTTACGGACTTGGTGTCGGGTTGTCCTTTTCAAAGAAAGTATGAAATGCTCAAGGTCTTGGACCGGAATTGATGTTTTATTGAATATTATTCATTGTGAAATGTTTTAAAGAAAAGAGAAGTGCTATTTTGAATTATCGATAGTACTTCATAACTATTATTCAGTTATTGAAGATATACGGTTCCTATGTTTTAAGCATACTTGTTAAATAAAATTGTCATACTTGCTGAGCTAGTTATGTTCACTCTTGCTTGAACCATATGAATGCAGCTAAGACTGAGTGACCCGAAGGACCCTCTAAGGATAAAGGAAAGACTAAGGCAGACCATTGAACTGTCTATGTAATAGTATAGGTTTAATATTGTAATTATTTGATATTATAACAAGAAACATATGTAATGGTTATAAAGAACCTAGAAAGGGAATATTGTTTTGGAATATATTTAAGACATATCCATTCTTTTTAGGCTTTTCAATTGAATGTATGTGTGAACTGTAGCACCGTGTAGCACCATATGTTGGGTTTGAAGATACCCGGATTTGGGGGTGTCACAACTCCGCTATGGTTTATTATGGAGTATTTTTGAACTTGGATTATCTAAAGTACGAATCCCTAATCTTTGTCCTTTATCTCACTGGATTTGTTTCATTAAAATATTTTTTATCATCCTTAGTCCTAAATGATGATATAACTAAATATCTTTGGCCTATAGTGCAAAGATGAATGATAACATGATGAATATCTTTGGCCCGTAGTGCAAAGATAGACAGGTGTTGAGATGAGCATGACCAACTGGTAATACAAATGAATATCTTTGGCCCGTAGTGCAAAGATGAATATTTGGTCCAAGATGTATATTGATTGATGTTATAGGGATAAAATATTAATGATGGACTTTTAAATCATAGTAGATAGTAGATTTCATTCTCTACTTAACTCTTCTAATGAATCGTTATTTCCGCTGCGAATATTGATCTAAAACTTGTTGTCCATTATATTTTATCAGTTTTGTTGAAGGCTAACGACAATTTGTTGTTCATTATCTTAGTCATAATGTTCTTTACTGGGCTAGTTGAGCTCACCCTTTTCTTTTTTGTTCCATTTTTCTTCTCAGGAGGCGAGAATATAGCGGGAACTAGTCGGGGTGTGGAGTGATGTTCCTAGTCTGTTGTTTTAGCAGTCCTCACTATTTTGTAAAATAGTGTTTCAATAATTGTAATGACGACTTATTTGAGTTTGAATACTGTCTAGAAGACAATGTTTGTATTTTAACTCACAACATATGTGTTGTCGTATTTTGCACGACAATTGTAATAATGAATTTGTAGTTATTTTCTGTATCATGTATTTGGCGACTTAGAATGGGTGATGTATACCTATTTTGGGGGCGTCACAACAACAGTGGTTGAAATCCTAATTAATTTTTTAACTCAGATAAATTCTTCTCGGATTACCGATATCGGACTCCGTACAATACGTACATAAATTTTATCTTCATTTCTTGTCATTTACATACCACGCAAATCTATTACATAATGTATAACACTAGGACGCACGTTAAACTCGAATACGATTCACTATTTACGTTCTCGCACTTTACGTTCTTCGTTTAATTACTTTTAATCGACGTTAAATTCCTAAAATCATCGTTATACATGTTATTTAGGAATTATCTTCTTATGCTTATTAAGTATATACATGTCCCATAGTTATCATGTAAATAGTTGGGTTAATAATTAAATGTGTCCGAGTTTTTCCCTTACCGGCACTGCGGCGCCAGTTCCAAGTATAAATGCTGCGCTGCGGCATAACTCTCCAGTATCTAATCCCCCGTTACGGCGCTGCGGCGCCACTTTTTTAGGCTTGGGAGGCGCTGCGGCGCCGACCTTGAGCCTTTGAAATTTTTTTAAGTTTTTCATTTCAAATTCTTTCCGGGCTCATAACTTAATCGTTATAAGTCAGAATTGGCTCATTCAAAAGCCATTATCTCACATATCTCGCATACTTCAATTTTATTTGGATAGAAGTAGTTTTTAAGTCCGTTAATAATAAATTCACGGTTTAAATTTTCTGTTACGCGTTCGTTTAACGTTTGTGAATGTTCATAACTTGTTTTTTCATTTTAAATCAGAATTCGACCATTCTTGAGTCCACGACTCTTAAACATGTTGTTCTATGATACACTATCGAAAACTAAGGTTTCTGAGTTAAACAACGACTTTTGACTACCAATTTGGGAATTCTACGATTTCAATGATTATCGTCTAATGTGATGCCCTCAAAATAGGTCCACACAACTCATTCTGAGTCGCCAAATACATTATTAACTGTAGTGTAAAATATGACCAAATATAAGTTGTGAGTCTTAATACAAATATTGTTTCATAGACAATATCCAAACTCAAATAAAATCCTCATTACAATTATTGTCATACAATTTTTCAAATTATTGAGGATTACTAAAATAACTATCTTGGACCATTACTCCACTTCCCGACTAGTCCCAGCTATATTCTCGCCTCCTGAGAAGAACAATGGAAACAAAAAAAAGAGTGAGCTCAACTAGCCATTAAATAATATTATGACTAAGATAATGTAGAACAAATTATCCTTAATCCTCTACACAAAAAAATCTGATAGAAAACATTAGACAATAAGTTTTAGATCAACAACTGTAGCGGAATAAGTAATACATTAGAAGAGTCAAGTAGAGCATAAAGTCTACTATCTTCTATGATTTAAAAGTTCATCATCAATATTTTATCCATGTAACAACAATCAATAAATATTTCACAGCAATGAATTATCCATGCATTATGGGCTAAGGATATTCGTTAGTATCACTAGTGGTCATAATTATGCCAAACAACTGTCCATCTATGCACTACGGGCTAAAGAGGACTTTAACCATATCATTTGTCTGTAACATTACATATCATGATTATACAAATACACAATTCCTGGTCATAATCATACCAATCGACAGTCCATCTATGCACTATGGGCAAAAGATGAATTTCGCCACAATATAAGCATGAGGCTGATGGCAATGATATAAGGTGTAAGACCCCAACTTATTAATGAATAAAATCAAATTTTCTCTAAATATTATTGTGAATAATAAGGGGTTAATTTGATATAATACTTTGGTTATGGGTGAAATGTGCAAATTTTGTAAAATAAGCAAGTGGTTATAAAATATTTATTTTTGGTCGGTGAATATTCGGTTGGTCGTGGAATATTCTTGCTGTCGGGGAATATTCGTACGACGACGCAGCCTTGTGTGGGCCCCATAACGGAAAGCGATTGGATGAAGAAAACGACAAGTATAAGTTGTTTATAAATAACGGCGTAGTTGTTACCGTTAATACTGTTGGAATACCCGGTGGTTAAAATACAGTAGCACACGGTATTGCACCAATTATTGATTCTTACGTAAGAAGGCACTACTCAATAATTGTTACAGTAGTTATTATTCAATATTTTATTTTATTGATTCAATAATTGCTGCGTTGATATTTTATATTATTGTTGTTTCAATAATTGTTGCTGCACAGTATTTTCATTTATCAGATCAATAATTCATATTATTTGAATAATATTATTAGATAGCATTATTGGCAATGTCTAGAAAGTTCTGTCTAAGGAGAGGTTTGGTCATCTAATTGCGCGCCAGTAAGGAGAAATCCTTATTGGAAAGCCCCCTCTTTCCTGGGAACGGCCTGGTTGTCATAAATGTGATTCTGTAATATTATTTGTGAATAATTAATTATTGATTCATATGATAAGGAAATATTTATTTTATGTGGATATAAATGAGGGATATATTTTTGTGGTTAAAAATGAAGGAGTTAATGTTGAGGTTTTTGTCAGTATTTTTGTCGGAATGGAGGTATTAAAAATCAGGATTTTTGAGATAGTTTGCGAGGGTTATAATTTTTAATCCGACCGTTGGATCGTGGTAATTTTTGGATATGTTATACATATATAAGTTGAGTATATGTCCACAAATTTTGAACCGTTAAAAATGAACGTATGATTTATTACGAATTTTACAAGATGACTGGTTCAGAAATTGTTGAATTTTCGGAGTTTATCATTTTGGTGGAAAATTCTAGAATTGGTGGGCCCCACTTGTGGTTGGTGAAGAAATGTGCTGAATTATATTTCAAATGTGGTGGGTGGGAATAGTAGCAGGTAAAGCCATCAGGTTGCAGGTCAAACCTACCAAAATTTTCCTATAAATAGAGGGCTAAGTTAGAATTGAAAATCACACCAGAAACAAGTTTTCTCTCTTTCTCTCTCTAGATTATTGAGTGTATTTTGTGAGTATTTAGATACTTTGAGAGTTTCTATTCATCAGAGCAAGTTTCTTTCAGCCTTATACCGGTATTCCGACCAGAAGTACTGATATTTTGAGGTAAGGGATATTATTTTCTTCTTAAATGATATTATTTTCTTCAATATCATTATGCTGAAATATTGATATGAGTTTTTATCAAATTTAGAACTTTTTGTGTCGGGGTTACTATTCACGTATACGGTACTATTCACGTATACGGCACTATTCACGAATACGGCACTATTCACCGAAAAATAAAATTTTTCCTTTTTGTCCAAGATGTCTATTATGGTTACTATCTTTGATTGTATCCATGTTTTGATCTTTATTTTTGAATTCTGCTTCACAATTGATTATTATGAAGTATTATTGATCTTGGATAAACTGTTATACGAATCCCTACTATTTGTCCTTCTGTCTCATTGGATTCGTTCTCTTTAAGATATTTTTCATCATCCTCAGTCCTAAATGATGATATTACTGAATATCTTTGGCCTGTAGTGCAAAGATGTATAATTACTTGATGAATATCTTTGGCCTGTAGTGCAAAGATGAACAGGTGTTGAGATGAACATGACCGACTGATGATACAAATGAATATCTTTGGCCTGTAGTGCAAAGATGAATATTTGGTTAAAGATGATTATTAATTGATGTTACAGGGATAAAATATTGATGATGGACTTTTAAATCTTAGAAGATAGTAGAATTCTTTCTCTACTTGACTCTTCTAATGGTTTGCTGTTTCCGCTGCAGTTGTTGATCTAAAACTTGTTGTCGATTATATTTTATCAGATTTTTCCCTGTTGAAGACTAACGATAATTTGTTGTATATTATCTTAGTCATAATATTCTTTACTGGGCTAGTTGAGCTCACCCTTTTCCTTTTTGTTCCATTTTTCTTCTCAGGAGGTGAGAACATAGCAGGATCTAGTCGGGGTATGGAGTGATGGTTCTAGAAAGATGTATTAGCAGTCCTCACTATTTCTGTAAAATAGTGTTTGAATAATTGTAATGAGGATTTATTTGAGTGTGGATATTGTCTAGAAGACAATATTTGTATTTAAACTCACAGTATGTGTTGTCGTATTTTGCACGACAATTGTATTATTGAAGTTGTAGTTTGCTTTCTGTACCATGTATTTGGCGACTCAGAATGGGTGTTGTATACCTATTCTGGGGGCGTCACAGTTGGTATCAGAGCTTAGGGATATGATCCCTGGCTGAGATGTGAGACAAGAACTAGGAGGGGAGAGACGGGGAATTCCTTCGCTAGTATGACCTGACTAAGTTTATTTGGTGTTTATTTGGTCGGTCAGAGTATAGGGATAATATATGACATGACTATTAACCCTTGTTTTATGGCAGTATTTAAGAATGGCAGCTGAGAACGTTAATAATGGAGTAAATCAGACCGTGGAGACACCTTTGATCACTACCCAGGGGAACGTGCAACAGGAAGGCAATATTCCTCCTGTAAACAACGTTACCGAGCAAACGATGAATGATGGAATGTTTAGGAGCTTTTTGCAGTTCATGCAAAATCAGACGAGGGAGACTCGTGTGCAGAATACGGGTGGAAATGATAACAACGCGCGGTTTGTCACAGCTAAGCAGTTCAAAGAATTGGGACCACCAGAATTTAAGGGAAAGCCGGATCCGATCATGGCGGAAACGTGGGTCAAGCAAATTACCAAGATATTTGATGTCTTGGGATGCACGGAGGAACAGAAGGTTCCATTCGCCACATTTATGTTCCGCGGTGAGGCAGACTACTGGTGGGAGTCTGTGAAGCGTACCCAGCCTGACGCACTCAACATGTCCTGGGAAACATTTCAAAAACTGTTCAATGACAAGTACTTTCCTGAAAGTATTCGTCATATGAAGGAGGTTGAGTTTATTAGACTGGAACAAAACAACATGACGGTGTCCCAGTACGAGGCGAAGTTTGCAGAGTTATCCAGGTTTGCACCTCATTTGGTCGAAAATGAGGAACGAATGACAAGGATGTTTCTGAGAGGTCTAAAACCCGAGATTCGGCAATATCTTATCTCTCATAAATTTTCTTTATATTCAGATGTTGTAAACAGGGCTCAATTATTAGAGCGAGATAATGAGTATGTGCAACCGAGGGACCACAACCAGGGTCATACCGGTGGCGGCAGTCATCGAAGCAATGAAAACCAGCAGGGAGGAAAACATTCGGACAAAAGCGGTAACCACTCTGGTGGTAATCGTGGTCGTGATAATAGAAGGAGCGAGTCGGGAGGAGATTTCAAGAAGAGAAGGTACAACAATGATAACGTGAAGACGTCAGCACAAACATCAACTGTTTCTAGGGGAGGAGAACGACCACCGGTCGTATGTTACAAATGTGGGAAAGAGGGACATATCAGCCCAAACTGCCCACAACAATCCAAGGTATGTTATAACTGTGGAAAGGAAGGTCATATAGCTCGAGAGTGTTCTGTAGCAAAACCAAGTTCAGCGGGGATGGTGACTCCAAAAGTTATCCCGGATAAGTCGAAATCAGCGGTTCCTGGAAGGGCGTTTGTCGTTACTGGCCAAAACGCGAGAAACCCGAACGAGGTGATCACGGGTAAGCTAATCTTGAATTCTTGCGAAGTTTATACTTTACTAGATACCGGTTCTACCCATTCTTTTATCTCTCCTGCTTGTGCTCAACGTTTAAACTTGACTCCGGAGAAATTGGACTTTAACTTATCTGTTGAAACTCCGTTGGGTGAAACCTTCGTTACATCTACAGTTTATAAATCTTGCATGATCCAAGTTGGCACTATCACATTACCTGTTGATCTTATCTCTTTAAAGATACTTGCTTTTGATGTGATTTTAGGAATTGATTGGTTAACCACTCATCATGCTAAAATTGATTGTTTTCGTAAGGTTGTTAGTTTTCATATTCCTAACCAACCTGTCATACGAATTCAAACTACTAAACCACTAAAATCAGTCACTGTCATATCAAGCCACAAAGCTATTCGTTTATTGAAAAACGGATGTCAAGCTTTCTTAGCCCATGTTATGGATTTGAACAAAGACAAGTCAGATTTGAATAATATTTCTATTGTTAGAGAATTTTCCGATGTATTTCCTGAAGAACTTCCCGGTCTACCCCCGAAACGAGAAATTGAATTCTTTATTGACCTTGAACCCGGTACAAAGCCCATTTCTAAAACCCCATATCGAATGGCTCCTATTGAACTTCAGGAGTTAAAAGTCCAACTACAGGAGTTGTTGGACATCGGTTTTATTCGTCCTAGTACGTCTCCTTGGGGTGCTCCTGTTTTATTCGTAAAGAAGAAAGACGGGAGTATGCGACTTTGTATTGACTATCGAGAATTGAACCATGTCACCATCAAGAATAGGTATCCGCTACCTCGCATTGATGACCTGTTTGACCAGTTGCAAGGAGCACAATTCTTTTCAAAGATCGATCTTCGTTCTGGATATCATCAGCTGAAGATTAAAACTGAGGATATTCCAAAGACTGCCTTCAGAACTCGGTACGGGCATTATGAATTCTTAGTAATGTCTTTTGGATTGACTAATGCTCCTGCTGCCTTCATGGATATGATGAACCGTGTATTCAAAGAATATTTGGATCAGTTCGTTGTTGTCTTTATTGATGACATCCTCATCTATTCCAAAAGCCGTGAAGATCATGAGCGCCATTTGAAGCTGGTACTGCAAAGGCTTCGTGAAAACAAGCTATATGCCAAACTGAAGAAATGCGAGTTCTGGCTTGAGGAAGTAGCATTCCTTGGGCACGTGGTGTCAAAACATGGAGTATCTGTCGACCCGGCGAAGATTGAAGCCATACAAAGTTGGGAGCAACCGAAGTCGGTAACCGAAGTACGTAGCTTTCTGGGCTTAGCTGGTTATTATCGGAGATTTGTGGAAGGATTTTCTCGAATCGCTACTCCGTTAACTCAGCTGACTCGGAAAGATACAAAATTCGTATGGAGTGAGGAATGCGAGAAGAGTTTCCAAGAACTCAAGAGGAGACTCATTTCGGCACCTGTTTTGACAATACCATCTGGTTCGGATGGATTTGTTATCTACAGCGATGCTTCAGGCAAAGGGTTAGGATGTGTTCTCATGCAACATGGGAAAGTCATAGCCTATGCCTCACGACAACTCAAAGAATATGAGAGGAATTATCCTACTCATGATTTGGAGTTGGCAGCAGTCGTTTTTGCGTTGAAGATCTGGAGACACTACCTGTATGGGGAGAAAGTGGAGATCTATACAGATCATAAAAGCCTCAAATATTTCTTCACCCAAAAGGAACTCAACATGCGGCAACGACGTTGGCTTGAGCTGTTGAAAGATTACGATCATACCATCCAATACCATCCTGGAAAAGCAAACGTAGTAGCTGACGCATTGAGTAGAAGATCATATGCGGGTACGAGTGCAATGTTTTTAACACAAAGGCCCATTTTGTATGACTTGCAAAGGATGGAGATAGAGATGAAGGCTCCAAGTACCCACATGATGATATCAAATATACGAGTAGAACCGACTTTAATCGATAAAGTTAAAGCTGCTCAAGCTACGGATATAGAGCTGATGCGTATGAAGAAGAAAGTGCAAGAAGGTGCTATTCCAGAAGCAAGAATCGATGAAGAAGGAATACTTCGAGTCAACTCCAGACTTTGTGTTCCTAACGATTTTGACTTGAAGCATAGAATAATGATGGAGGCACACAACACACCGTTTGCAATCCATCCTGGGAGTACCAAAATGTATCACGATCTTCGACATACATTTTGGTGGAGCAATATGAAAAGAGAGATCGCGGAGTTTATCTCGAGATGTTTAACTTGTCAACGTGTAAAAGCGGAGCATCAAGTACCAAAGGGTCCATTGCAACCACTTGAGATTCCGAAATGGAAGTGGGAACACATTACTATGGATTTTGTTACAGGTCTTCCCAAGGTTTCTCAAGGCATAGATGCGATTTGGGTTATTGTTGATAGATTAACCAAGTCCGCTCATTTCTTGCCGATACGTGAGACTTATTCCCTTGAACGTCTTGCTAGTATGTACGTGAACGAGATTGTGAGATTGCATGGCATGCCAGTATCCATAGTTTCGGATCGTGACCCAAGATTCACTTCACGATTTTGGGTTAGCTTGCAGAAAGCTATGGGCACGGATTTACGATTCAGTTCAGCATACCATCCTCAAACGGACGGACAATCAGAGAGGACTATTCAAACTCTTGAAGATCTATTAAGACTTTGTGTCTTAGATCTCAAAGGGAGTTGGGATAAGTACCTACCATTGGTGGAATTCTCCTACAACAACAGTTATCAGGCGAGCATAGGTATGGCTCCATTTGAGGCGTTGTATGGAAGAAAATGTCGTTCTCCAGTATGCTGGGACGAGGTGGGTGAAGCAACATTGTTGGGACCAGAATTGGTACGCATTACTACAGAGAAGATCCAAACGATTCGACAACGTATACAAACGGCACAGGATCGACAAAAGAGTTATGCGGATCTTCATCGGAAGGACGTGGAATTTAATATTGGGGATCATGTATTGTTACGTGTTGCACCATGGAAGGGAGTTACAAGATTTGGGAAGAGAGGAAAGCTCAATCCAAGATTTGTTGGTCCATTTGAGATTCTTGAGCGAATAGGAAATGTGGCATATAGACTCGCATTACCTCCAAGCATGTCTCGTGTTCATAATGTTTTTCACATATCTATGCTTCGTAAATATGTTAAAGACCCGAACCACATTATTGAGTTAGAACCAGACGAGATAGCTGAAGATTTAACGTACGAGGAGGTACCTGTTAAGATCTTGGATAGGAAAGAGCATGTCCTACGCACGAAGGTTATACCACAAGTTAAGGTTTTGTGGAGAAACCATGCTATTGAAGAAATGACCTGGGAGTTGGAATCAGAAATGAAAGCGAGGTATCCTCACCTTTTTGAAACATCAGGTACGTACGTCAATTTCGAGGACGAAATTTCATAAGGAGGGGAGGTTGTAAGACCCCAACTTATTAATGAATAAAATCAAATTTTCTCTAAATATTATTGTGAATAATAAGGGGTTAATTTGATATAATACTTTGGTTATGGGTGAAATGTGCAAATTTTGCAAAATAAGCAAGTGGTTATAAAATATTTATTTTTGGTCGGTGAATATTCGGTTGGTCGTGGAATATTCTTGCTGTCGGGGAATATTCGTACGACGACGCAGCCTTGTGTGGGCCCCATAACGGAAAGCGATTGGATGAAGAAAACGACAAGTATAAGTTGTTTATAAATAACGGCGTAGTTGTTACCGTTAATACTGTTGGAATACCCGGTGGTTAAAATACAGTAGCACACGGTATTGCACCAATTATTGATTCTTACGTAAGAAGGCACTACTCAATAATTGTTACAGTAGTTATTATTCAATATTTTATTTTATTGATTCAATAATTGCTGCGTTGATATTTTATATTATTGTTGTTTCAATAATTGTTGCTGCACAGTATTTTCATTTATCAGATCAATAATTCATATTATTTGAATAATATTATTAGATAACATTATTGGCAATGTCTAGAAAGTTCTGTCTAAGGAGAGGTTTGGTCATCTAATTGCGCGCCAGTAAGGAGAAATCCTTATTGGAAAGCCCCCTCTTTCCTGGGAACGGCCTGGTTGTCATAAATGTGATTCTGTAATATTATTTGTGAATAATTAATTATTGATTCATATGATAAGGAAATATTTATTTTATGTGGATATAAATGAGGGATATATTTTTGTGGTTAAAAATGAAGGAGTTAATGTTGAGGTGTTTTGTCAGTATTTTTATCGAAATGGAGGTATTAAAAATCAGGGTTTTTGAGATAGTTTGCGGGGGTTATAATTTTTAATCCGACCGTTGGATCGTGGTAATTTTTGGATATGTTATACATATATAAGTTGAGTATATGTCCACAAATTTTGAACCGTTAAAAATGAACGTATGATTTATTACGAATTTTACAAGATGACTGGTTCAGAAATTGTTGAATTTTCGGAGTTTATCATTTTGGTGGAAAATTCTAGAATTGGTGGGCCCCACTTGTGGTTGGTGAAGAAATGTGCTGAATTATATTTCAAATGTGGTGGGTGGGAATAGTAGCAGGTAAAGCCATCAGGTTGCAGGTCAAACCTACCAAAATTTTCCTATAAATAGAGGCTAAGTTAGAATTGAAAATCACACCAGAAACAAGTTTTCTCTCTTTCTCTCTCTAGATTATTGAGTGTATTTTGTGAGTATTTAGATACTTTGAGAGTTTCTATTCATCAGAGCAAGTTTCTTTCAGCCTTATACCGGTATTCCGACCAGAAGTACTGATATTTTGAGGTAAGGGATATTATTTTCTTCTTAAATGATATTATTTTCTTCAATATCATTATGCTGAAATATTGATATGAGTTTTTATCAAATTTGGAACTTTTTGTGTCGGGGTTACTATTCACGTATACGGTACTATTCACGTATACGACACTATTCACGAATACGGCACTATTCACCGAAAAATAAAATTTTTTCTTTTTGTCCAAGATGTCTATTATGGTTACTATCTTTGATTGTATCCATGTTTTGATCTTTATTTTTGAATTCTGCTTCACAATTGATTATTATGAAGTATTATTGATCTTGGATAAACTGTTATACGAATCCCTACTATTTGTCCTTCTGTCTCATTGGATTCGTTCTCTTTAAGATATTTTTCATCATCCTCAGTCCTAAATGATGATATTACTGAATATCTTTGGCCTGTAGTGCAAAGATGTATAATTACTTGATGAATATCTTTGGCCTGTAGTGCAAAGATGAACAGGTGTTGAGATGAACATGACCGACTGATGATACAAATGAATATCTTTGGCCTGTAGTGCAAAGATGAATATTTGGTTAAAGATGATTATTAATTGATGTTACAGGGATAAAATATTGATGATGGACTTTTAAATCTTAGAAGATAGTAGAATTCTTTCTCTACTTGACTCTTCTAATGGTTTGTTGTTTCCGCTGCAGTTGTTGATCTAAAACTTGTTGTCGATTATATTTTATCAGATTTTTCCCTGTTGAAGACTAACGATAATTTGTTGTATATTATCTTGGTCATAATATTCTTTACTGGGCTAGTTGAGCTCACCCTTTTCTTTTTTGTTCCATTTTTCTTCTCAGGAGGTGAGAACATAGCAGGATCTAGTCGGGGTATGGAGTAATGGTTCTAGAAAGATGGATTAGCAGTCCTCACTATTTCTGTAAAATAGTGTTTGAATAATTGTAATGAGGATTTATTTGAGTGTGGATATTGTCTAGAAGACAATATTTGTATTTAAACTCACAGTATGTGTTGTCGTATTTTGCACGACAATTGTATTATTGAAGTTGTAGTTTGCTTTCTGTACCATATATTTGGCGACTCAGAATGGGTGTTGTATACCTATTCTGGGGGCGTCACATAAGGAATCAATCAAGTGAGATCAATGATAAATATTAGAGATTTATAATTCAATTTATTCAGAGTTCAAAAATGTCCAAATTATCAACATCATAACTAATTATGGATTAAAATTCAATAATTATATTCATGTATCAAAAATAATTTGGACAGGAAAGAAACTAATTTTGTCGTGAATAGTACCCTATGACTAGTACCATATGAATAGTATCGTATGAATAGTACTGTATGAATAGTACCCATGAATAGTAACCCAAAATGAAAATATTGACATATAACAAGAAAGTTCATACCAATATTCTAGTGAAACGATACTAGATGAAGCGCAAAACTCAAGGATATTCTACTAATTTCAGGTATTATAAAAATAATACTTATCAAAATAAGTGTAGATTTAGGAATATGAAACGAAATAATATTACTTACATACTATAGAGTATGGAAGAAAATAATATTTCTTACGAATATTGAACGAACAAATTATCCCTTACGAATATTGAACGAAAATAATATTTCTTACGAATATTGAACGAAGATAATATCCCTTACGAATATTGAACGAAAATAATATTCCTTACAAATATGAAAAATAATATCTCTTATGAATATGAAATAAATAATACCCCTTACCTTAGTAGGAGACTAATTTTGACTGGTATAGCGGAGATACCCTTGAGGAAAACTTGCACTATTTGCTACACTCAAAGTATCCTTATACTCAAAAGAAATAGTCACAATATTATAGAAGAAGAATTCTCTAATTTTGGTGTGATTTTCTTTTATTAACAAAGCATCTTATTTATAAGAAAATGGCAGAGCACTATTTAAGAAAATCACGGATGAACATAAATTTTTTCGTGGACGAATTCGAGCGATTTTTTTAATTTTTACTATTTATCACTGTGAAATAAAATATTCTAATAAAACAAAAACTTTATATAAAATATAATATATTCTAATTATAATCTAATAAAACAAATAACTTTATATATAATATAAAAAGTATTCTGTTTTATATAAAAAGTTTTCTATTTTGTTACTATTATATTAATAATAAAACAAAACTTACAATAAATACTTCATGACAAACCCCTCTATTTATATCAAAAATTGAATAGATATTTACCACAAATTACTTATCTTTAATCAATACATTTTTAATCTTTCAATAATTATTCATCATTAATATTATAACTCACAATATTGACAACCAGATCATTCCAATGAAAGAATGAGCTTTCCGATAAGGAATTCTCCTTATTGGTGTGCAATTAAATAACGTAACTCCTTTCCTTGACAGAACTTTCTAGACATTGTCAATAATGCAAATAATAATATGAATAAATATGTCATCTTAATTATTGATTTAATAATATAAAATATTATACAGATGATACTGTGACAATAATATGAGATACTATGCAACAACTACTATTGTAATAAATTGAATAAAACTGAGTGACTTCTTACGTAAGCATTAATAATCAGAGGTACTATACAACACTGTGTGCTATTGTGCAACCACGCGTATTACTGTTCTTTTAGCACCGGGTATTTCAATAGTTAACGGTAAAAGTTTTACCGTTATTTTTATAAAAAGGTTATTTATGTCGCTTTCTATATCCGACAGTCATTCCGTTATGGGATCCACCAATGATTGTGTCGTCGTACGAATATTTCCCGACCAAACGAATATTTTATGACAACTTACTTACTTGTAAAATTTGCACATATCACCCATAACTATAATATTATATCAAATCACACCTTATTATTTAAAATAATAATTAGAGAAAATTAAATTTGTATTCATAAAAAGTTGGGGACCTCCACTCCTTATAAAATTTTGTCCTTGAAATTGACGTACGTACCTGGTATGTCGAAGATGTTAGGATACCTTAATTTCATTTCAGATTCTAACTCCCAGGTCATTTCCTCAATATCATGGTTTCTCCATAAACCTTTAACTTGAGGTATAACCTTTGAGTGTAGAATATGTTCCTTCTTATCCAAGATTTTAACAGGTACCTCTTCATATGTTAAATCTTCTGTTATCTCATCTGGTTCTAATTCAATAATGTGGTTTGGGTCTTCCACATATTTACGTAACATAGATATGTGAAAAACGTTATGAACACGAGACATACTTGGTGGTAAGGCAAGTCTATAGGCCACAGTTCCTACTCGGTCGAGAATTTTAAATGGACCAATGAATTGAGGGTTAAGCTTTTCTCTCTTTCCAAATCTCGTAACTCATTTCCATGGAGAAACACGTAACAATACATGATTTCTAACATTGAACTCTATGTAGCATAACTCTTTTGTCGATCTTGTGAGGTTTGTATACGTTGTCGAATCATTTGAATCTTTTCAGTAGTCATGCGTACCAACTCTGGGTTTGTTGCTTGAGCAACTCAAACTTTATCGATTAAAGTCAGTTCTATTCATATATTTGACATCATCACATGGGTCCCTGGAGTTTTTAACTCTATCTCCATCCTTTGTAAGTCATACAAAATGGGTCTTTGTGTTAACAACATCGCACTCATACCCGCATATTATCTCCTACTCAACGCGTCAGCTACCACGTTCACTTTTTCAAGATGGTATTGAATGGCATGGTCGTAATCTTTCAACAGCTCGAGTCAACGTCTTAGGTGCATATTAAGTTAGTTTTGGGTGAAGAAATATTTAAGGGTTTTGGAGTATATTAGGATGTCATCAATAAAGACAACCACGAAATGATCCAAATATTTCTTGATATTCGTTTCACCATATCCATTAAGGCAACATGGGTATTGGTCAATCTGAAAGATATGACTACAAATTTGTAATGCCCCTATCGAGTTTTAAAAGTAGTCTTTGGAATGTCATCAGTTTTAATCTTTAACTGATGATATCTGGAATGAAGATCGGTCTTTGAGAAGAATTTAGCACCTTATAACTGGTTAAATAGGTCATCAATGCGAGGTAACGGGTACCTATATTTGATGGTAACATGATTCAACTCCTGATAGTCAATACAAAGTTGCATACTCTCGTCGTTCTTCTTTACGAATAAAACAGGAGCACCTCAAGGAGATGTACTAGGACGAATGAAACCAATGTCTAACAACTCCTGTAGATGAGTTTTTAACTCCTGAAATTTAATAGGAATTATTCAATATGAGGTTTTGGAAATAGGTTTTGTATTGTGTTCAAGGTCAATACAAAATTTGATTTCATGCTCTGGGGGTAGGCCAGGAAGTTCTTCGAGAAATACGTCAGAAAATTTATTAACAATAAAAATATCATTCAAACCTGATGTATTTCAGTTTAAATCCATGACATGGGCTAGGAAAACTTGACATCCGTTTTTTAATAAACGAATGACTTTATGGCTTGATACGATAGTGATTGACTTTAGTGGTTTGGTTGTTTGAATTCACACAATAGGTTGGTTAGGAATATGAAAACTAACGACCTTACAAAAATAATCAATTTTAGCATGATGAGTAGTTAACCAATCAATCCCTAAAATCACATCAAATGCAAGTATTTTCAAAGATCAACAGGTAATGTGAAAGTGTCAATTTGAATCAAATAAGATTTATAAATGGTGGATGTAATGAAGGTTTCTCTTAACGGAGTTTTAACAGATAAGTCAAAGTTTAATTTCTCAGGGGTCAAGTTCAAGCGTTGAGCACAATTAGGTAAAATAAAAGAGTGGGTAGAACCGGTATCTAATAAGGTATATACTTCGCAAGAGTTTATGATTAGCTTACCCGTGATAACTTCATTCGGGTTCCTCGCTTTTTGGGAGGTCACGACAAACGCTCTCCCTTGAACCACTGGTTTTGACTTGTCCGAGACAACCTTTGGTGTCATCATTACAGCTGGAATTGACTTCGCTATAGGGCATATTCCACCCACAACTACTTCGTCGTACTCCTAATCCATGATCTGAATCATTAATCTTTGATCCATATCGAATTGGGGTTGACTGCTCTGTACAGGGTAATTCAAAATTTGATGTTGGGTTCTCCCAATTGCTGTCCAAAAAGAGAAATACATATCATCTGTTTTAGTCTTCTTGGATCGGACTTCTCTTTCTATAATATCAACGCGTCGTACGACTTTTACCCATGCATCCTCCATTCTCACTCGTTTAGTTTTTTCTTCTTTCAGATGATCTTTGACATTTGCATTCTCAGATTTCAGCTCAATTATCATATACTCTGCCAAAGAGAGATTCTGTTCAAGCATCACATATCTGGTAACAAAATCTTGAATTGTTGCATCCCTTTGTTCCACGACCGCCTATCGTTCTTTACCATGCTCTTGTAACTCACGAATACGATCTTGCAGTTCTACATTTCGATCATAAAATTCTCCTAATAAATCCTCTTTAGGTTCCTCTTCTTCCTCACTCTCAACTGCTACCTCTGCGACTAGCTCAGGTGTAACTATTAATTCTTCACTCATCACATGGATATCTCTAATTTCTTTTTCGACTGACATCCTAGAATCAAGTTTAATAACTTAATTAGTACTCCCCAATAAAATCTTTGTTATAACAAGATATTATATTCCAATATTTTTTCTTTAATGAATATACTCAATTCACCACTTAAAACTCTATATGAGTTCATCTCTTGATTTTCAAATGTCATTCTTAAATACTACCATAAAACAAGAGTTAATTAACAAAATTGACATGTGAGAACCTAGAATTTTGAATAATTCAAAATTTTTCAATTAATTTTTTTTATTTAATATTGATATTAACTATCAATATTGTGCTGAGTATATGTGATACAAGTTTAGAGAAGTGGTCAATTCATGTATTGACTGAGAAATATGAGTAGAGTTGTGCTTAACAGAGAATAGAAATCCTAACCCTAATTTCGGATAGGGATTCAATAGAAAATACAGTTATAATAATTGTATTGATGAATATGTGTTTGTACTGAATAGAATTGATGATCAATGATTGATCGGATAGGGTATAAACTTAGTAAATCCTAATGAGGGATTAGAAACCCTAATATGTGATTAAGGAACCCTAACGCATAGTTTGAAACCCTAATCGAATGCATTCACTAGTACAAAATCATAAAAAGACAACACTTAAAAGATGACATTTTTATAAAAAACGTTGTGGTATTTTTTTTACAACGTTTTTTAAAAAAACGTTGTAGATACATATGAAAAAAACGTTATGTATTTATAAGGGAAATTTTTGGTTTTAAATAGATAACGTTTTTTTTAAAAAATGTTATGTATGTAAAAAACACGGAGGAAAAAAAAACGCAGAAGTGAAAATTCGAAATTAAAAGGACTTTATCTACTTTGTTTTCCTTTTAGTACTTTCCCGCGTGTTGTCTCTGCCCAAGTCTGTCTCTCTCATTTCACTAGCTGTGTAGAAACAAAAAGAAAAACCTCCCTCTTAACCACTTCTAGATCTGACGATGACTCCCTCTAACTCCTTATAGATCGACGACTCAAGATCTTCAGCTCAACTCTCTCACTCAGATATGCAGCATATCTCATTCTCCTCCCTTTCGATTCCCTCTAACCCTAGAAATAGTGGCGGCGGCAGCAGCGACATAGTGGTGGTCTCTCCTTTAACTTCTCCTCCATTATTGCCCAATTGAAGGTTTTAATTTCCTCCCTTGTTAATTTTTCCTAAAAATTAGGTTTTAATTAGAAATTTTGTGTTATTTTGAACTAATTTGATTTGCAATTGGAATGATTGTATTGTTAATTTGATTTTGTGTTCTACTGGAATGGAAAGGACGGAGGTGGCGAAAAGTTTCTTCGGCGTATAATCGGCGGAGGAGCGACCACAAATGCGACGGCAAGAATGGAGAAAGTTGTAAAAGAGGTGTTCACGGAAAACGGGGAGTGGAAGACATTTTGATACTTTCACTTGGGACGGGTCAGGTTCTGGAAGGAAGCTACGACTTTAACCAATGAAAGGATGGAAGGCTAAGGACTGGGCTCAGCCCCTAGCTCGAATTTCTGGCGATGGCTCGGCTGACATAGTTGACCATTCTATGGCCATGGCTTTTGGTCAGAGTCGTAACAGTAACTATGTCTGTATCCAGGTAAATTTTTTGGCCTAATTTCTAACGTGCGCCGGGTGTATTCAATTAGTTTTATATGTATATAATTCTTGTTTATCAATCATAAGGAAATGATTTTGTGAAAATAACTACAATTAATGTATCTTATATTCTTGGAATGTCCCAAAGTGTCAAAAAACTCCAAAGTGGAGGTATTGATATTTGTAAGACTGTAATATTTACTTTTATATTTAATAATTAAGGAAGTTTATTATATTTGGAAGTAGTTGTTTCCAATGTATCAAAGCTGCTTTTTCTTTCTAGATTATGCAAATCTTGCAAGTAACAAATATTGACCCAAAAACTTAAGATTGCTGACACGTAAAATCCCTTCTCTTTTTCTATCCTTTTTCCTTTCTTGGTTGTTTAAGATACTTCATTTCTAGTTTTATTTCTTAGAATTTATTGCTTTCATGAAGTAAAGTTCACCCAATTACTTCACATCCATAGAAACCAATTATATTGATTTTTATTTGTTTTTGTGATAAATATCAAGAAGAAGGAAATAGCTAGTATTTTCGTTGCTTAACCTACTACCTGTTGCAGGGTGGCCCCATGGCACTTGTGATTAGTTCTCTGGAAAGAAAAATTAAGAATAAAAAAATTCATTGTTTATTACTATTAGTATCACTGTATCAATTTTAACCTTTTTTCACCAAGGCAATATGGTAGTGCTATTTTTTGTGGTGATTGTTTTTCCTTTATCTTACAGTAATTAATTTGATGTGCAACAGTTGTGCCTTTGCTTATCAAGGCGGAAACTTTACCGTTATTGAGTAGGATTTTGAAACTGTTGTGGAGCACCACTCTGGTGAACCTAATTATCAACTTAGGAAAGGCAAGGTTTCCATAATTAGTATCTGTTTTTAGCAATGATTCATGACTATATCAATATAGTGAATGATACACATTGTGTGCTGGCAAAATTGGACCAATACTTGGTCTTTTGATTTACTACTATTCTTGCTTTGACACCTACTGCTTGCATGAAAGGTGGGGCTCCTGTTTTTGGTATGGTCTTTCCTTTGATCATTCAACACAAGGGATATTTTTCCTTACCTCCTTAACTGTACAATTCAGAGCTTATATGAGCCTTTTGATTCCTGTTCTTTAGTGCAGTTTGACTGTCTCATGACTAATACATTACATGTTTGAAAACAGATTTTGTTCTCCTGTATTGTCAGAAGAAATTCCAATTTTGAGCCTAGACGAAGCTGGTAATTATTATGAAATGAGTAGTTTTAGCTCTACAGTGCTGGACCGAGATCCAGGACTAGGAGCACATGGTCAATTTGGCATTGTTTTAGTGCATGGTGTAGACACTCGAAATTTTTTGCATACCTGTTACTAACATTGCAGGAAGGGCAGAATCGTATTTCAGAGATAACCCCGGGAGACAGCTCAGTTCAATCCCGGAGATAACCCTAGGACACTCAATATTACCATCTCAGAGATAACCCCGAGACATCCAGCTCAGACCCGGATACCAGCGGAAATTTTAACCTCAACCCCGGAAATAACACCGGGAGTTTCAGTTTCAACCTCGGAGATAACCCCCAGGACTGCAGTTCAGATACCGAAAATCACACCGGAGAAGACCGTGTCATCTTGGAGATAACTCCTAGATACTCAGTCCCGAAAACAACATCGGGAAAGACATCGTCAACCTCTGAGATAACCCCGAGGCATGTATTTACAGTTCTCGAGATAACCCCAGAAATGTTTGTTGCAAACCTATGCAAACAGCTTCAGAACACTCAGCAAAAGCTCTAAGGCACTCATTCCACAAGTCCAGAGATAACCTCGGAAAGTCAGGCACATCTCAGAAACAACCCTGAGGACGGTCAACACCTGCAGCAGTCCAATATCAACGATAACCCTGAGCAACGACCGCTAAAATAGCACAAACCGGAGATAACCCCGGTGAAGGGCAAGTTCGTTATTTTGCCATCCCAATGCCACATCACGTCGTCTCAACAACAACATACATACATTCTATATAGCAATGTCCTATAAGAACCAAGAAGCGCCAATCCCAAGTGACTATTGCACAAGACAACACACCAGATAGAATTTGAAGCTTGAAGACCGAGGGCATGATCCCATCTTCCTGACTTCGTACAACCTCTAATCTCATGTCATTGTGTATCTCTCGACAACAGCATGCCGAAAAAAGGTCTTATACACCTCGATCGGATACCCATATTAAAGTTCTGAAAGCTCGAGCGGACATCACGTTGTACGCGTGCACGTACTTTCAGATGGCGGGACTCGCGGAACCCGGGGCACCCCGGGCAGCCGCAGGTGCATCTGTTGCTGTCGCAGGTATACCTGCGGCTCTCCTCTCTATAAATAGAGGGCTTGGGGCAGCCATTTTGCATAGACAAAAGGCGAGTAAGTCCTGTCCAATTTGCTCTGTGCACACTATAAACTGAATGCTTTCTCATTTTAAACACTTATGAGCTCATATATTGTTATATTTTTACCGGTGAGAGCCGAGTGTTCATCCCTTTAAAGCTATTGAAGTCTTCTTTGGCAGTCCATTGTAAGCCTTCTTACACACTTTAAAGCCTTTCTCCATTACTGTTAGACCTGACAATATAGTTGGTTAACTGTCGGGTCAACCCATATTAACTGGAACCAAATGGGTTGGTTAACTGTTTTTATTTATTTGGGTTGGTTAAAGTTTGAAACCATATTTTTAAAAAGAAATATAGTTCCAACTCGGTTAACCATTTTTCAACCCATATTTTATTCCAATTCCAAATCAAAAGTTCTTTCCATCTATATTTATATATTCAAGAAGCTCAATCACCCACCCCCACCCCCACCCCACGCACCCAACCCACAAAAAAAATATATTATGCGATTATGTATACACCCCTTACCCCCCACCCCACACCAGCCCACCCCACACCACACCCTCACTCCCACCCAAAAAAAAATATTATGTGATTATGTATACACCCTTTACCACCACCCCCACCTCACCCCCACCCCTACCCCCACTCCCACCAAAAAAAAATAATATTATGTGATTATCTATACACCCCTTACCACCACCCCACCTCCACCCCCACCCATACCCAAAAAAATAATATTATGTGATTATGTATACACCTCTTACCCCCTACCCCATCCCACCCCACCCCCACCCAAAAAAAATAATATTATGTGATTATGTATACACCACATCCCATCCCACCACACTCTCACCCCACCCTACCTCCACCCTACACCCTACCCCACCCCCACCCCACCCCCACCCCCACCCCTACCCCTACCTAAAAAAATAATATTATGTGATTATGTATACATCTCATCCCACCCTACCCTTCCACCCCCACCCCCACCCCCACCCACACCCTCACCCAAAAAAATAATATTATGTGATTATGTATACACCCCTTACCACCACCCCCCACCCCACCCCCACCCACACTCACACCCAAAAAAAATAATATTATGTGATTATGTATACACCTCTTACCCCCGACCCCACCCCACCCCCACTCCCACCCCCCACCCCCACCCCCACCCCCCACCCTCTAAAAAAAATAATATTATATGATTATGTATACACCCCTTATCTCCACCCCACCCCCACTCCCCCACCCCACCCCCATCTCTACCCCACCAAAAAAAAATATTATGTGATTATGTATACACCCCTTAACCCCCACCCTACCCCACTCCCACCTCCCAAAAAAATAATATTATGTGATTATGTATACACCCCACTCTCCCACCCCACTTCCCACCCCCCAAAAAAATTATAATAATATATCAAATCAGGCCTTCATAGAACTATAACCATATTAAAATGGTTAATATGGTTAATGTAGTTTTTAACCATAACCATGTGGTTCCAACCCACATTATCCATATTAAAAATGGTTAATATGGTTTTAGTTCTTAAATGGTTGGTTAACCATATTTTAAAAATTAAAACCAACCCATAACTATATTTTGCCAGGTCTAACTACTGTGTGCACACAGTTCTTCACATTGAGAGTCGTGTAGCGTGTGTATGCCCGAACTTTTGTCCATGGCTTTTATTTCTTTTTGTGTGTGTGTGTGTGTGTGTGTGTATATATATATATATATATATATATATATATATATATATATATATATATATATATATATATATACACATTTCAGTCCGGCCTAGAGTTTACTTCGTGGCCTTTTACTACTTTATTTACATTCCGTCCCGCCTGGAGTTTACATCGTGGCAGTTGATCGCTTTTACAACTTTATTAACATTTCGTCCCGCCTGGAGTTTACTTCAAGGCGGTTGAGCGTTTTATTGCTTTATTTGTATTTTCAATCCCCCATGGAGGTGCTTCGTGGTGGTTGATTGATTTTTATTGCTTTATTTACATTTCTAATCCCCCATGGAGGTGCTTCGTGGTGGTTGATTGGGTTTTTACTGCCTTATTTACATTTCCAATTACCCATGGAGGTGCTTCGTAATGGTTGATTGTATGCGCGCGCGCACACACACACACACACACACACACACACACACACACACACACACACACACACACACACACACACATATATATATATATATATATATATATATATATATATATATATCGCTTTTATATATTTACATTTTCGATCCCCCGTGGAGGTGCTTCGTGGTGGTTGATCATGTCTGTATATATATATTTACAACTTTTATATATAACTGCTTACTGCTTTCATATAAATTGCGACATCATGTGAGCCTAGGAATCATGTAATCACAGATTCAGTCTACTGAATCTAGATTCGGTTCCCATGATGAACATTTTCAGCTGTAAGCAGCTTGTAAATTATTCGCGGTGTTTGGATTTCCTCAGATGGTTTTCATGCCCATGAGAAATTCGGCACTACTTTGTACAATATTTTCTCGAAGATGTTTCGCATCTCGAAAATAAAAGCAATCAAGCCGAACATTTTAATAAAATGGAAGTATCAAAAGTCTCAATTATTATTGAGCATAAGAGTTTGAAAAGCCTCTTTTTATAAACCATCACTACTATATCTTGTTAAAACAGAATTTTATATAAATTCAAACCCTTTGTATATAGGTGCAAACGAGGCATAACACTACTTCCAAATAACAGCACATTGACCCATACATACACATACACATTCATATAACAGTTTCTTTCTTCCTTAACAACTTGAAAATAGGCTCACAGGTTACTATGAGTTGGGAAATGAACCTGTTAATGAAGTTGATTCTTTCCAAAAATTTCTGTATTTTCTTCTGTATATGAGGAATGGGCATTTCCGTAATGGCCTGAATTTTGGTGGGATCCAGCTCAATCCCCTTGTGGCTGACTAGGAATCCTAGCAACTTGCCTGATTTAACGCCAAAGGCGCACTTGGCTGGATTCAACTTCAAGTTGTACTTACGTAACCTATTGAAGAGCTTTTTGAGATGGTCTAGGTGGTCTTCCTCCCTCCAGGACTTGGCAATGATGTCATCCACATAGATCTCTATCTCCTTATGCATTAAATCATGGAAAAGAGCCATCATGGCTCGCTGGTAGGTAGCTCCGGCATTGATGAGGCCGAATGATAACCGTCTATAACAAAAGGTTCCACAAGGCGTGATGAATGCAGTTTTCTCACGATCCTCTTCAGCAACCATAATCTGATTGTACCCCACGAAGCAATCAACAAAGGAGTACATGTCGTATTGAGCAGTATTAGCAATGAGAATGTGGATAAATGACACGGGAAAGCTATCTTTAAGGTAAGCTTTATTCGTATCCCAGTAATTCACGCAAACCCGCACCTTTCCTCTTGGTTTAGGCACGGGGACTATGTTTGATAGCCATTCAGGGTATGTAGACACCATGATGATGCATGCTTGAAATTGTTTCACAATTTTCTCTTTAACCTTTAAACTCCACTCAGGTTTTAATCGCCTGAGCTTCTGCCTGACTGGCTTGAATCCCTCTTTGATGGGGAGGCAATGAATAATAATATCAGTGGACAAACCCACCATGTCTTCATGAGACCATGTAAACACATCCTGGAATTGGGTTAATAGTGTAACCATGTCATTCCTCTGGTTTGGACTAAGGTCTGTACCAATCTAGATTAGCTTAGGGCTTTCTAAGGTTCCGAGATTGAAGGAAGTGGTTTGATCAAGGTTGGGTTTAGGTTTGTCTTCGACTCATTCTTTAATCTCCTGAGGTATCTCAATGCCCTCTTATATTTCCATCAAGTCTTAGTCCAACTTTTCATCAAAGTTATAATCTTTGTGGAGAAAAGGTACCTTATCAGCAAGTATAGGCACATCTAAATTCAGAGTCCTAAAACAAAATATGCTTTCACTTAATATATATAAATTTGTTTAATCATACAAAGTGTTAGCATGTACTAACAAAACAACTGCTAATATTGTACAGAAAAGTAAGCTGTTATTATTATCTATAGGGCAGAAGGAGTTTCTGACCGTTTTACCCTTATCGACCAATGAAAGGTGTGCTACTCCAATTGACAAGGGTAAAGTCCTGAGGGACTGCAATGATGGAGGGGCTGTCATTGTCCTCTTTCTCCCGAATGATGACCATGATGTCTGGGCAATCATCGTATGGGGTGTATCTATTTGCATGTTCATCATGGACAATGATGCGTATGTTTGACATCATCTGGGCGATGTCCTGTTTACGTCTTCGTTCCTCTTCTTCCACTTTTGGATCTGGAACTAGGACTTCTTTTCCCTTTATCGGTACCGGCTTGGGAAATGACATGGTTATTACATGAGCTGGCACCTTTACCAGAGATCGTACAGGCTCAAGAACTGTAGGTGGAGATAATCACCGTGTGGCTGAAGATGAAGGAATCTATTTGTGCTTATGAGGATTCCTATGTCTGGAACTAGCAGTATAGCCTAGTCCGGCTGTCCCTGTATGACTGGGACATTAAATTGGGCTCTTGATGCCCTGATTGTCTTTGCCCAACCCTTGTCTAGGTTGATAACCCAATGACATCATTTCTTGAGTGACCGACATTACTTCGGCAAAAATTTGGGGTATGAGAGGTGGCGCCCCAATAGGATGGTAGTGAGTGTTGCTCACCTCCAGGGCATGAAAACTGACCGGCTTAACTTCTAAATTGAAGCTGATGAGTGGTATTTCACCTTGTTCAGGACATTCTGGCTAACCGTTGACAGTGACGAGGCTATTGTTGATAATGTACTTAAGCTGTTAATGAAGGCTGGAGGGGACTGCCCCGGCCATATGAATCCACGGTCTTCCCAGAAGCAAGTTGTATCCTATATCTATTTTGAGAACGTGAAAAGACACTCAGAATGTATGTGGACCAATCTCCACTGGCATTTCAATCTCTCTGACAGAGTTTCGGCGGGATCCATCAAAAGCTTTGATAACCATATGACTGTTTTGGATCCGATTGAGATTGATGTTCATCTTCACCAGAGTAGTATAAAGAGATATATTTACAGATGAACCTCCATCTATTAAGATTCCTCCCAGCATATACCCGGAGGACAGAACCGCAATGTGCAACGGCCTGCAATGGTCGGTCCCTTCGGGAGGTATATTAGTAAAAGATATCACATTGTTGTTGAAAATGTGATCCACCAGATGCTGGAATTTCTCAACATCTATTGACTTAGGCAATTTTGCTTCTTCCAGAACCTTGAGCAAGACCTTCTTGTAATCTTCAGACGAGAAAACCAAGTCCAATATGGAAATTTAATGTAGAGCTTCTCTTAAGCTTAAAACCACCTTGACTTCATTATGGCCCATAGTATAGAGAAATTTTTCCACCTTTTCCATGTGAATCTTCCCCTTTGACTTAATGGTAGGCTTCATTACCCGTTGAGGAAGATACAATGGATTATCCTTTGACACTGCAGTAGTTATGTGTGATGTCGATCCTTCAGCCCCTCCATAATTCCATGGAATTTTCTGTAGACTGACAACAGGATATTGTGGTCTGAATGGCAAGATAATTGGCTTTGGAGCAACAACATTCAAAGGATTGTCAACTCCTTTGAGTTGAATTGGTTGGATTATATGTGATGGAATAGCTACATCTGTCTCATCACATATGACTGCTACGACTTCCTTCCACTTTGTAGGAAACACGTCCTCACTCTCCAGTACTACATCATCATCGTCTGCCATATGCAAGACACCGCTATCAATTAAATTCTGAATAAGGTGGCGGAGTGCCCAACATTCTTCTGTGCTGTGATTGCGAGATTGGGAGTGATATTGACACACCCCATTGAAATTAAACCATCTTGAATGCGAGCTGATTGGAGGTAGCAAAGCTGTAATTCTTCCTTCATTTATCAGCATCTGTAGTATTTCTTCCATCAGTTGGCCTAGGTATGTAAATTCCCTTTTGTTGGCAAAATCCCGACGGGCTTTGGCATTTGCTCTTTTTGCAATTTTATCCTCCAGTGTTTCCTTTTCTGGAGCGCGGAGTGGAGTGTTGGTAACAAGAGGAAAGGGACCAGCATGCTCCTAACTGAATAATTGGCGTGTGACATAGTGATAATGGACCACCAGTTCTGCCAATTGGTTAAGTTACTCACGTAGAGCATTAATTTTTCGCTCCATTGTAAATTGGAAATTTGCATAGTCCCACTTATCAGCACTATCCTTGCTGGTCTGGGAAGATCCACTATTAAAATTGGAACTCTGTCCATTGCTCTAATTAATGATATTAACCTCATTTTCTTTGTGTTGAGAAAGAAGGTTATCTTGTACATGGGGTTGATCGGGTTTGGTGACCACGATCTCACCGCTATCTATTAAATTCTGGATCTTATGTTTCAAGGCCAAGAAATCTTGAGTATCATGTCCCGGTGCCCCGGCATAATAAGCACACTTCCGAGTAGCATTGTAACCCCTCCCATTTGGGTTGGCTGGTGGTTAGAAGATCGAGGATATTCTCGAGTGGGTCCCCTAGGGGTGTGAACATTCGAGGGTGTTTGAATTCTCCACCCTTATGTATTGGAGGATTTGAAGACTGTGCTTGAATGGGAGTATAATTTCTCATCTGGATAAGCATATTCTGACTGCCCTTCTGACCTTGTAGGATCAAGGAAACATCCTCCTCTTTCTTTTTATGGACCCTCCAGGGGTTGTTTCAATAATTTTCAGACTGGATGTGCTTAGCAACAGCTTTAAGGGCAGTTAGGTCTTGAATCTTTCCTGACTTCAATCCCATGTCAGCCATCTCCCCATGCTTAATTATTTCAGAGAATGGTTTGCCAATGCCAGCTAGAACCCTCTCATAGAAAGGAGCTTATTATATGTCTATAAAGGTCATAACCATTTCTGACTCATTCATAGAGGGAACAACTTGAGCAGCAAGGCGCCTCCACCTTTGAGCATACTCTTTGAAAGACTCATTGGTTTGTTTCCTGACTTTAGTAATTTGGTACCGGTCAGAGACCATTTGAGACTGGAAGCTATACTAAGTGAGGAAGGAATGAGCTAGCTCCTCCCAGCTATGGATCTTTTAATTGTCTAATCTGTTATACCATGAACGGGCTTCTCCAGTTAGACTCTTCTGAAAGAGCTGCATTCTGAGCTTCTCGTCTTCTTCATAAGATCCAAGTTCTCTAATGAATACCTTCAAATGTGTGTAAGGATCTCATAACCCGTCATATTTACAAAGTCAAGAGTCTTGAACTTCTCTGGATAATGCACACCAGGGAATATACAAAGGTCAGCATATGAAACACTCCCATGTGCTCCGATCCCTTTGATAGAACGTATGGACTCTTCCATTTGAAGAACCTTCTTTTTGATATCACCGGTGTCTAGATCTTCTTTGAGATGGGTGGTATCATGAGTTTTGTTGGTTGTATAGAAACTGAAGCTCAGGTACTGGAATGACTTTATCCGAACCTTGGGTTCCTCCTTGTGCAGAGGATTCAGCATGTATGGGTATCTTCGTACCCTGAGTAGACTGGTGTAGTTCTTTAAGCAGAACAACCAAATTCGCAATTTATTTACTTAATCTGTCGAATTCTTCACGAGTGACAGGATTAAGATTAGCCTGGTTAGATGAAGACAGAATTGACTGTAGGCTCACGACCTTTTTGGACTTAGAACGGGTAATGGGTCCGATTGTTTCCCTGCGAAAAACTGACGTAGTTTAGATTTTAGGGATTGTATAAATGTTTACATGCTATATGACATGTTCGTATTAGGAGTATTTATCCTGCAAAACGGATGTTAGCTGTTTGTAATACAGTATAGCATGTAAATATGCATGTGCACATATTTCTTCATATTTCTTATTACATGGAGATCAATATGGAATTAAATTACAAGTAATTGAATTTACAAGTAATTTTGAAATGAGAAAGTATGAAGAGACTTTCCTCCACGTTTGGTTTATCAGAGGTTAACCTATCTTAGGCTACTCTCGCGGCTTTTTGGCATGAAGGTTCCTAAATCATCGCAATTTACTCGACGAGAAGTTAATTCGGTCTTTCAACTAGAGTGAATTTGGGTGGTGCCTTTCTTGAACCTCGTTGGAATTAGTCTTCCAAAGAGTCCAGTAATCAAACACCGACAGGATAGCCTTCTGATGGAGGAACCACACAACATACATTCACATATAACGTGTCTCACCGTTTATGAAAATGATGACATGTGTGAAGCACTAATATCACAAGCAGATATACTGTAAAGCATTAAGTACATTAAGTAAATGCATTTGTACACATCCATCAAATGTAAATGCAACATTCACACACAAGTATATAACAGTTTTGAAAAGCTTGTAATAGCGGCTTAAGTCCTGTTACTGGCATCCCCAGCAGAGTCGCCACCTGTCGACGTCGAGATTTTTATTTGTCCCTTTTCTGTTCTTATTCTTTTGTGTTCTCATGTTAGGTGAGATTTGTTTAACAAAACAAATTGTGAAAAGGTCCGACATTTATATGTCGACGATTTGACTGTAAGAGTCGCCAGTTGGTTTTTTAACTAGTTGTACCAACACAACTGAGAAAAGGTTTGCACATTGACCCAGTGATGTGACACTGCTTAACGGGTCTGTGAAACACAGATTCATTAGGGTCCGGGGACTTGCTTATACGGAAGGAAGGTGTTAGGCACTCCCCGACATCCGTGTTACTCCATGAAATGGAATGATGAGTGCCAGAAGGCCTTCCTTACTATCAAAGAACATCTAGTCAAAGCTCCTATTTTGGTACCACCCAGGGATGATGTTCCCCTGTTCATGTACCTGTCCATAAGTGACAATGCCATGGGCTGCATGCTGGGACAGAAAAGATGATAGAGGCCAAGAACGAGCTATCTACTACCTCAACAAAAGATTCAGCAGCAGTGAACACAAGTACACTCTGATTGAGAAGACTTGTTGTGCTTTATCATGGGCTTCCATGAGGTTACAACATTATCTCCATGGTCACACAACCCATTTCATATCCCGCGTGGATCCTCTCAAGTACATGTTCAGTAAACCTTTGTTGAACTGTCGACTGTCTAGATGGCAGTTGATCCTACATCAATTTGACATCGTCTACGTGACGTAAAAGTCCATTAAAGGTCAAGGAATTGCAGATCAACTGGTCATTGCACCTTCAGGGGATTTCAAACCCTTGGAAACATACTTCCCCGATGAAGGGGTAATGGAAATTTAGCAACACCATCGGTACGATGCACGCCAAACATGGATGATGTATTTTGATGGAGCTATAAATATGGAAGGGTCTGGGGCTAGAGCAGTTCTAGTATTCGTTACGGGGAAGCATCATCCCGTCACCGTCAAATTGCAGTTTGCCAACACCAACAATACAGCTGAGTATGAAGGCTGTATCATGAGGCTAAAACTTGCTCAATCAATGGGTATCAGACGGTTAACTGTCTTTGGGGATTCCGAGTTGGTAATCAGACAAACCACAGGAATCTATCACACCAAAGGTCTACACTTACTGCATTACCATCGGAAGGTTCTACAGATGGCTTCGAAGTTTAAAGAAATATCCTTCCTCCACATTCCTCGAAATATGAATGTTTTTGCGGATGCACTAGCAACCTTGGCCTCCTTAATAAACATACGCGACAAGGAAGACATGTTAACCCTCATAGTTGCCCAACAAAAGGCTCCAGCCTATGGGAATTACATTGGAGAAGTATCTGATGAGCTACCTCCCATCCAACACCCTTGGTATCAGCATATCGAGGAGTACTTATGAGATGGATCTATACCCGCTGAGGAAAGCCTAACTAAAAGAAGGCGGATTCATCGACTGGCTATGAAACTCTACCTGAGCGGAGATGCAGGATTAGGTCTCCTCAGATGTCTAGACAAGGACCAATCTCAGAGGCTCATGGATGAGATCCACGGTGGAGTGTGTGGCCCACACATGAGCGACCCTCTACTTGTTAAGAAAATCCTCAGAACAGGGCATTACTGGCTCTCTCTCAATGCTGATTGTGAAGATCACTTCCGGAGATGTTATCAGTACCAGATTCATGGGAATGCTATCCACGCCCCTCCGAGGGAGCTCCATAATATGAGTTTGCCTTGGTCCTTCTCAATGTGGGGAATGGACGTGATCGGGCCCATCGAGCCCAAAGCCAGTAATGGGCATCAGTTTATCTTCACAATGATCGACTACTTCACCAAATGGGTAGAAGCAGACTCCTTCCCCAAGGTTACCAAAGAAGTCATCATTGCTTTCATCAAAAACAATGTCATTTGTCGATATGGACAACTAGAGGTTATTGTATCAGACAATGCTAAGAACCTCAACAACAAAATGATGGAGGAGTTGTGCAGTAAATTCCACATCAAGCATCTCAACTCCGCCATCTACCGTCCAAAGATGAATGGTGATGTTGAAGCAGCTAACAAAAACATCAAGAAGACCATGCAAACGATGTCCACCAACCACAAAGGATGACCTGACTTATTGCCTCTTACTTTGTTAGCCTACAAAACATCAATGCGTACTTCCACTGGGGCAACCCCCTACGCATTAACCTATGGGATGGAAGCAGTGCTCCACATAAAAGTGGTAATGGAATTCCTCAGAGTGTTGATAGATGCTCAGCTGGATGATGACCAGTGGGTACGAGATAGGTATCACCAATTGTCTCTAATAGACGAAAGGCGAGCCGCTGCTATCTTCCACGGTCAGTTATATCAAAAAAGGATCGCTAGGTCCTACAACAGAAAAGTCCGGCTAGGGCAGTTTAAACAACACGACTTGGTTTTGAAGAAGATCATTGACATCCAAGATCAGTCTAAGGGAAAATTCGCCCCTAACTGGGAAGGCCCGTTTATTATCAAGGAGGTATTGACAGGAGGTACTATCAGATTACAGGAAAGGGATGGCGATGAGTTTCCACAGCTTATTAACTCGGATACCGTGAAACGATACTATGTCTGAGGTTACCATCAAGTAAACATCCTGGTTTTGGGTCATTAGATCCCCGGTCATTTCAGGTTTTTTAACCCTTTACTACATACAACTTCTCTTTTGCCCCATCAGGGACCAACACACTTTTCTAACCAGCAACCTGGCTTTCGGATCGCTAGATCCTTCTCTTCACTTGGTTTTGAACCCTTACTCAACTCCGGTTATCCCACCAGGGATTGAAATTTTCACACCTGCAGTTTTACCCCACTAGGGATAAGACTTTTCACACCCGCGATTTATCATATATATGGGATTAAACTTTTTCCCCCGCAGTTTATCCTGAAGACGGGACTAAACTTTTCATTGGCTGCAAATCGTCCTGAAAATGGGGCGAACTACGCCTACCCGATCTCCTTGATACACAGGAGTACATATGTAACCATATTTTATATGGCCCGGTCGCAATAAAACAAAAACAACAAAAACATTTCTACACCCTTTTTCCTTACAAAAACAAAAACAACAAAAATATATGTACACCCTTTTTGCCATAAACAGCGTTGAACCTCTTACACCAGGTTCGAACTGCGCAGACCTGATCTCCTCTTCAATAGGAGTACGTAGGAAGCCATTCATGGTTCGGTCTAACCCCCAGCTGAAACATAAAAACTTGTCAGCGGTACTGGGATCAAACTTCAATCCGTCACATTTCATCGGCTTCAGACCAAAGGGATGGAACTACCTGACCTCCCCCTAAATGGGAGGATCGGCGACCATCTAAGCTGTGGTTGTTCTTCAAAGAGAAACACCAATCCATAAGAAATGGAACTAACTGGGCTCCCCCATATAAAGGAGTATTGTCGACCATCTGTGGTGCGGTCGATCTCGGAGTGGAAAATCACACTCCTCTCCACATCTATATACAGAAACCAGTCCCAAGACACCAAAAATGGTAGGGAAAATACACAGATCGTCGATCCATTCTGAAATATCTTAAGATAATTCATTGTCCATCCATCAAGGAGGAATTCAGAATACATCTAGATCACAAGCCCTGAAGAAACAGACAAATATCAAGCAAGCAATAAGGCATAACTAAAAGGGAAGTAATCAAAAATATATTTTTCCCTGCTATATATAATGTTGTTTGATATATACAATATGAACTGTACATGACAAAATGGCTAAGCTAGTCTGTGTAGGAAAATACAAGCCCATCTACAAATCAGCGTATATGCGAGCTATCAAGCCCAACATGACATCTCTCTCAGAAGAAGGAGGTAACGATGTGGTCTCCTGCACAAGAATATCCACACGAGATAATAGATCCACAGCCATCTGCATGGTGACACAGTGCTCATCAATGTATGTACTCATCTCTACAATCATGCCAGTAGTAAGGGACCTCACTATGGTACTATCTGTGAGGGCTACATCCTGGGCAGATACAGCGACATCCCTCTAGACTATCACTACATCTCAGGCTGATCTGGCCTCATCCCGCTCCACAACAGCGACATCTCTATGTGCTAATGCCTCGTCTCTCTCTAATAGAGCGGCATCTCTCCCATCAAGAGCTGTCAACACCAGGGCTCTAGCCTGATCCCTCTCAAAGGTCATCAGATGAAGACTTTACTCAAAGTATTATGCTGAAAGCTGGATCACAACAGTGCTAGTACTGGAAGAATCTAAAAGAGCTGCTAGCAAACCAGGGAATGACTCATCCTCGGTGTGGGAATCAATGTCCTCCATGGGCTCTCCACCATCTAAATTAATACTTGGCACTGTGGATATTGTCGCAGCCGATGAAATCTCTATTTCCATCCACGCAGAATACTCTGGCGAACAGCCCAGATGGCTAACAGAAAAAGCAGCAATCTCCCGCTGGTCCCAACAAGCATACACTCGGGATTGGTCCGCTGCTGACAAGTGGCGATAAGCTAAACACTGACCTAACGCCCCCTCAAAAGGATGAATGTTCTGAAACTGGTCAAACTGCGGCATCACGGCCAGTGGGTGGTAGGTAGTCATGCCCCTCAAACCAGCCAGAGGGAGATAATCCATGCCAGGAGCTTGAGTAATGAAGCTATAGGGTGAACTGAGCCTTGAACACGGTAGGATGCCAGATGGATCTATGATCCCCGCCAAGAAGACTTACCAAGATATAGCGTCTGTACATTCCGATGGCTGAAAGGAGTAAGACATAGCTATATCATGGGTGAAGCAGTACCCATATCGGCGGAAAGTGCCAATCGGTCTCAAGTGTGACATAAACCACACGTATAACATGACCGAACTGCCTGTAAATACCCATGTAGGGTAGGTGCTACAAAATGTGGCCGACCGCAACGTCTCCGCCCCAATTATCGGAATGATGATTGTAGACACTCGAAATTTTCTGTACTATTGACACTAACATTGCAGGAAGGCAAATTCGTCTTTTATGAGAGAACCCTGAAAGACAATCCACAACCATACCGGATACTACTGGAGGTTCAGCATCAACCCCAGATCGCAATATGGGAGTAATCGTTCCATTCTTGGAGAACCCCGAGGCATACAGATCAATACCAGAACACACACCGGAGAAGACCGATTAATCTCAGAGATAACCCCGAGGTATCCTGTCTCAGCCCTAAACATGGGAATAGCCTCCAACCTTGGTGATAGCCCCAAGGAAAGCAATTTCGGCATTAACCCCGGAAATGCTTGTTACAAGTGCAACCAGCTTCAATCTCGGCGCTCACAACGAGATACACTGTATCAGCCCGGCGATGACATTGGGAAGACAGACACACCTCAAAGATGACAATGAGGACTTTCAACCAATTACAGCAGTCCAATCCCAGCGAAGCTGAGCAACGTCTGTTGTATCGACCTAACCCGACAATAACACCGGTAAGGGGCAACATCGTCATCTGACCAACACGATGCCACGCTAAGTCGTCTCAACACATCTACGTAACAACGGCCCACAAGGCTAACCAATCCCGAGTTGCTATTGTGCGAGGTAACGGATGAAAGTTGAAGCTTGAAGATCGAAGGGCACCGTCCCATCTTCAAAGACTTCGTACAAACTCTAATCCCATACCATCGTACAAACTCTCGACAACGGCGGTCCGAAATAGGTCCTATATACCTCAAACGGATGCCCGAATTGAACTTCAGAAAAACTGAGTGGACATTACAGTGCCCGCGTGCACGTACTTCGAGACGACCCGACCCGACCCGCCTCTGGTACACCTGCGGCTGAGCCGCAGGTACACCTTCGGCACCTTTTGCCTATAAATAAGAGGTTTGGGGTGCTGATTTTTAAGAGAAAAAAAGACGGGGAAACCCTGCAGAATTCGCTCTACACTTGCCATACAGTGTATTTTCCCATTTTAAACACCTGTGAGCTCATATACAGCCCTCTTTTGTACCTACAAAAGCCAGTGCTTACCCACTCTAAAGATATATAAGCATTTTCTAGCGCTCAGCTGTAAGCCTTCTCACACACTTTAGAGTCTTTCTCTTCATCTTTGCACACACCCTTCTACACGTTGAGAGTCGTGTTGCTTGTTTTTGCCCGGACTTCGGTCCGTGATTTCATTTCAGTCTATATATATATATATATATATATATATATATATATATATATATATATACATATATATATTGACTAACATTACCGACTTATGCCTAGACTTCGGTCTGGAGCGTTTATTGCTTTAATATATATATACTTATATATATTAACTGTGTGTCGGACTTTGTTCGATGAGCCTAAACTTCGGTTTGGTGCGTTTAATTGATTTCTTATATATATATATATATATATATATATATATATATATATATATATATATATATATAAATTGTGGTCGAACTCCGTTCGATGAGCCTGGATTTTACATCCGGTGCGTTTACTCGCTTTTATATATATATACTTATATATATGAACTGCTATCGAACTCTGTTCGGTGAGCCTGGATTTTATATCCGGTGCGTTTACATGCTTTTATATATATATATATATATATATATATATATATATATTTACATTTCGTCCCACCTGGAGTTTACTTCGTGGTGGTTGACCGTTTTTACAGTTTTATCTACGTTTTGTCCCGCCTGGAGTTTCCTCCATGGCGGTTGATGGCTTTTAACAGCTTTTTTTACATTTCTGATCTCCCATGGAGGTTCTTCGTGGTGGTGGTATATATATATATATATATATATATATATATATATATATATATATATATATATATATATATATATATTTACGGCTTTTATATATATACCTGCTTACTGCTTTCATACAAATTGCGGTATCATGTGAGCCTAGGAATCATGTGATCACAGATTCACCCCATTGGATCTAGACTCGGTTCCCGTGATAGACATTTTCAGCTGTAAGCAGCTTGTAAATTATTCTGCGGTGTCTGAATTTCCTCAGATGGTTTCCATACCCACGAGGAAGTCGGCATTATTTTGTACATTATTTTCGTACGGATGCTTCGCAGCCGTTAAATAAAATCAACCAAGCCGCGCATTTAATAAAATGGGAGTGCAAAAGGCCTCAATTACTATTGAGCGGCAGGGTTTGAAAAAATCCCTTTTATAAAACATCATTGTCATATCTTGCTAAAATTGAATTTTTACATAAATTCAAACCCTGCGTATATAGGTGCGAACGTGGCCTCGTACCACTTTCAAATAACAGCACATTGACTCACATACACACACACACACACACATTCAAATAATAGTTTCTTGAAAAGAGGCGGTCATTGTGGGAACACGGATGTCGGGGGGTGCCTAACATCTTCCCCCCGCATAACCAAGTCCCCGGACCCTAAATGAAACTCGGTTTCACTGACCCGTATAGCAGTGTTATATCACTGGGTCAATGTGCAAACCTTTTCTCGGTTGTGTTGGTACAACCATTTAAAAAACCAACTGGCGACTCTTAATAGTCCATCGTCGACATTATACATGTTGGACCTTTTTCACTTGCTTTTTCAAACAAATCTCACCTAAAATGAGAACACCAAAGAACAAGTAACGGAAAGGGACATCTAAAAATCCCGACGTCGACAGGTGGCGACTCTGCTGGGGACTCCAGTAAGAGGATGTTGCATTTACATTGGATGAATGTGTACGAATGCATATCTTGTTTATTTAGTGCCTCGTAGTATAAACTGCCTGTTATGTTAGTGCCTCGCACTATAAACTGCCTGTGATGTTAGTGCCTCGCACTATAAACTGCTCATGATATTAGTGCTTCGCACATGTCATCATTTCATACGGTGAGACGCGATGTATGTGAATGTATGTTGTGTGGTCCCTCCACCAGGAGGCTATCCCGTCGGTGTTTGATTACTGGACTCGTGAGAAGCCTGATTCTCCGAGGCTCAGGAAAGGCACCACCCAAATTCGCTCCAGTTGAAAGACCGGATTAACTTCCCGTCAAGTAGATTGCGATGATTTGGGAACCTTCATGCCAAAAAGCCGCGAGAGTAACCTAAGATAGGTCAGCCTCTGATAAACCCAAAACGGAGGAAAGTCTCTTCATGCTCTCATTTTAAATTACACAATTTCATGACATATCTATCTCCATGTAATGAGAAATATGAAGGAATGTGTACATATATACATACATGCTACAAACAGCTGACATCCGTTTTTGCAGGATAAAATTCCTAAAATGGACTCATCACATTGCATATTAATATTCACCTTCCCTAAGGACTAAACTATGCAAGTCTTTCGCAGGGAGTCAATCGGGCCTACTACCCGTTCAAAGTTCAAAAAGGCAACAGGCCTACAGTCAATTATGTCGTCATCCGACCAGACTGAATTTAATCCAGTTTCTCGCAAAGAATTCGACGGATTAAGCAAACAAATTGCAGATTTGGCTGTTCTACTCAAAGAATTACACCAGTCTACACACGGTCAAAAAATACCCGTACATGCTGAATCCTCCATCCAAGGAGGGAGTTCGATCATTACCATACTTGAACTACGGTTGGATATTACCAACAAAACCCATGATGCTCCCCATCCCACTGGAGACCCAAACACTGGTGACATCAAAAAGAAAGTCCTCCAAATGGAAGAGACCCTTCGCACTATCAAAGGAATTGGAACACACGGGAGTGTTTCATATGCTGATCTATGTATTTTTCCTGGTGTTCATTATCCAGAAAAGTTTAAAACTCCTGACTTTGAAAAATATGACGGGTTAAGAGATCCTTGTACACACTTAAAGGTATTTATTGGAGAACTTGGATCTTTTGCAGAGGATGAAAAGCTCAGAATGCAATTATTCCAAAAGAGTCTAACTAGAGAAGCCCGTTCATGGTACACAAGATTAGACAACTCCAAAATCCACAGCTGGGAAGAGCTAGCACATGCCTTCCTCACTCAATACAGCTTTCAAACTCAAATGACTCCTGATCGGTACCAAATTACCAAGATCAAAAAACAGTCTAACGAGTCTTTCAGAGAGTATGCCCAGAGGTGGAGACGTCTGGCTGCCCAAGTGAATCCTTCCATGACCGAATCAAAAATGGTCATGACATTCATAGACATACAAGAAGCTCCCTTCTATGACAGAGTTTTAGCTGGCATCGGCAAACCGTTTTCTGAAATGGTCAAACATGGGGAGATGGCTGAGATGAGATTGAAATCCGAAAAGATTCAAGACCTAGCTACACTCAAAGCTATTTCTGATCACATCCAGTCTGGAAATTATGGGAACAACCCCAGGAGGGTCCATAAAAAGAAAAAGGAAGATGTTTCCCTGATACTACAGGGTCAAAAAGGCAGTCAAAATATGCCTGTTCAGAGGAGAAACTATACTCCCTTTCCAGCACAGTCTGTAAACCCTCCAATACCAAAAGATGGAGAAGCCAAACGCCCTCGAGTGTTCACACCCTTAGGGGATACCCTTGAGAATATCCTTAATCTTTTGACACAACAAAAGAAGATTACACATCTACTTCCACTAGCCAGCCTAAATGGAAGGGGTTTTAATGCTGCTCGAAAATGTGCTTATCATGCCGGGGCACCTGGACATGATACTCAGGATTGTTGGGCCTTGAAACATAAGATCCAAGACCTGATAGACAACGGTGAGATCATGGTCACTAAACCAGATCAACCTAACATTCAAGACAACCCTCTTCCTCAACACAAAGAAGAAGAGGTCAACATGATTAATTGGAGCAGTGGACAGAGTTCCAACTTCAGCTGTGATTCTTCCCAAACCATCAAAGACGGTGATAACAGATGGGATTATGCCAAGTTCCAGTTCACAATGGAATGAAAAATGAAAGCTCTCTGCAAACAAATTGAGCAATTGGCGGAACTGGTGACTTATCAGCATTAAGTGACTTGTCAGCTAATCAGCCAGGAGCATGCCAGTCTCCTGCCCATTGTCATGAATATTCCCTCTTCACTTTCAGAAAATAAAATGCTAGAAGACAAAGTGACGAAGAGAGCAAATGCCAAGGCCCGTCGGGATTTCGCCAACAAAAGGGAATTCACCTATTTGGGTCAACCTATGGAGGAGATACTTCACATATTAATCAATGAAGGAAGAATCAGTTCCCTTCTACCTCCAATCAACCCCCGTTCGGGATGGTACAATTCTGAGGGAGTATGTCAATATCATTCCCAATCTCGTGGTCACAGTACAGAAGAATGTTGGGAACTCTGCCACCTTATTCAGAACCTAATCGACAGTGGCGTACTGCGCCTGGCAGATGACGACACTGTGCTACGCGCCAGTGAGAATGCAGGTCCCACTAAATGGAAGAGTGTGGTAGCCGTCATATCTACTGAAGCTGATCAATCACTCGTCATGCCAATAATTCAACTCAAAGGAAGCAACAATCCTTTGAAAGTGGCCGCTCCTGAGCCAATCAACTTGCCGTGCAGAGCACAATATCCTATTGTTAGCTTGTATAAAGTTTCGTGGAATTATGGAGAAGGTGAAGGATCCACCTCACATACCACTGTTGTAGTGTCGAAAGAAAATCTACTGTACCTTCCCCAACGGGTGATGAAATCTGCCGTCAAATCAAAGGGAAAAATACCCACGGAGAAGATTGAAAAATTCCTCCGCACTATGGGTCATAACGAAGCTACGGTGGTTTTAAGCTTGAAAGAAGCTCCACAACAGATATCAATTTTGGACTTGGTCCTCACTTCCGAGAATCACCGGAAGATCTTGTTAAAGGTTTTAGAAGAAGCCTATCTCCCGACATCCGTGGATGAGGAAAAATTTTAACATCTGGTTGATCACATTTTCAACGACAATGTGATATCCTTCACTGATGATGACATTCCGCCTGATATATGGTGGCTGGTCATTGCAAATCGTTGCACATCGCAGTCTTGTCCTCCGGATATATGGTGACTGGAGTCTTGATAGATGGAGGCTCATCCCTAAATATCTACCCATATGCTACCTTGGTGAAGATGAATATCAATCCTAATCGAATCCGGAGTAGCCATACTATCATCAAAGCTTTTGATGGAGCCTGCCGGAATTCGGTTGGAGTAATTGAGCTGCCAATTGAGATTGGTCCTCATACATTCTGCGTATCCTTCCATGTGCTCAAGATAGAGTCGAGATACAACCTGCTCTTGGGACGACCATGGATCCACATGGCTGGGGCAGTCCCCTCCACCCTTCATCAACAATTAAAATATATTGTCAACAACAGCCTGGTCACGGTCAACGCTGAACCACAGTGTCCTCAACACGGGGATTTACCGGTCATCAATGCTAATGCGAACGTTGAACCAGTCAGTTTTCATGCTTTGGAAATAAGCAATACCCAATACCATGCTATTGGAGCACCACTGCCTGAACCCCAGATTTCTGCCGAAGTGATGTCAGCCACTCAAGAAATGATGTCGTTGGGTCATAAACCAGGACAAGGGTTGGGTAAAGATTGTCAGGGTATCAAGTACCCTATTCGCTTAACCAAGCACATTGGAACAGCTGGACTAGGCTATTCGGCCAGCTCTAGTCACAGGAACCCTCATAAACATCCACAGGTTCCTTCAACTTCAACTATGTGGCGTTTATCTTCGCCTTCAAGTGCTGAGTCCGCACAACCTCCTGTAAAGGTGTCAGCCAATGCCATGGCTATGTTATTTCCTAAGCCGAAACCGGTGGAGGAAAACAAAATCGTTATTCCAGATCCCGCAATCGAAGAAGAGGAGCGGAGAAAATTAACTTATTATAAATAAAATATAATAATTTCTCATAAATTCACATAGTCACATAATTAAACATCTCATTAATAAATAATGTCAATTTATTAAATCTCTAATTAATAATTAAATTAGTTAAAATACCAATATGTTTATTAAATATTTCTTTTAATACAATAAGCTCACATAATTATATACTTTGATAATAAAAATTCTCTACATTAATTTAATAAATGTAACACATATAATTAAATTAATCTATCACAATTGCATCAATTAATTATTTAATTCAATAATTAAATCATCGAAAAATATTTATTTAATTCAATAAATATTAAAATTAAATTACAAAATTCTCGTTCGTCACATCCTGTGACACCCCCAAATCCGGTACTTCCATTTTCACAGGATTTGGTGTTCACGATACAAATATCATCTATCTATCTACCCATAAAAAAAATGCAACCATGCATTAAATAGAAATAAAATCTTTCCCTTAAGGGTTACAACATTTGAATAATAATACAATCCCAGGTTAAACTAACCTTAAACATCTGTGCGGAATTATAAATAAATAAGTCCTAAACAACATCTTTAACTTAAGTCTTAAACAAATACATCATATAAAATAACAAGTCATATCAAATAACAAGTCTCCATCATTTGCTAACTTTGCCCTTGCCCTTAATAGTGGAAGGTTCGTTAGCTCTTTCGTTCTTAACTGCAATGTTATTATTAAGCAAGAGTGAGCACAAATGCCCACAAGCATAAAAATGAAATAACAGTATAATAACATGCGAATAAATCAAAGACATCTGAATAAAAGCTCAACTTTTGAATCAAGAGTGAATAACAAGAATCAAAAGAATTCTGAGGGTCATATGACCTTGAACTATGTCCTAGGTTAACAAGGGTTATACTTGAAACCTTTAACAGTCATAAGACTATGGACCTTCTTCTCGTACTTAGGGAGATCAGCCCTTAGTACCATACTGTGCACAATATCTTAACGCTAAAGCGTAAATAGTCCCCTATACAGGGTTGTTCATCTCAGTTTGACATTCGAGTCCGCACCAAAGGAAGTTTGGTTTGGATAATTCATCAAGGGTTCTGAAATTTAGAACGCTCATCAACTATGGACTAATTGAATCATTAAGGGTTCACTAGTCTAATAAGGTTCTACAATAATGATATTCAATTTGAATAATAATAATCTCAAAACGTATACAATAGGACAATTATTGTATAACTGAATCATGCTTTAAAAAGATAATCAATCTTTAATATAACATTTGAACTTGAATAATAGAATTGATAATTTACTCGAGGTAAATAATAAATTTGAACAATAATGACAAGTAGGGTTAGGAAACTTGCTCAAATTTAAGAGTTTAAGTTTAGGAAACTTGCCTCGTACGTAGATTACACTTTAACTAAGCACGTTCTTTGAATTAAATCATACATACCATTCATATACACAATACCAGTTAATTATAATTTAACTAATCAACATAAACTCATTCTCGTTGTCTACTTTAATTATCGACGATACTTAGTCAATTTATCTCATTATCACATAATTTGCACTTCATAAATAATAATCTAATTATGTATTTAATAATTTAAATCACATGTAATTATGTTATTTACATGTTTAAACAACTATTTTTATCATCATATTATACATCTAACATGTTTACATGTTCATTACATTAACTAACTAACACATTGTTAGGCTTAAACATTTTTAATACCTCATTTCTGAATTTTCTGGGGAGTGGCGCTGCGGCGCCACGTTTGTACTAGCTCTTGGCACTGCGGCGCCGTGGCGCTACGGCCTGACACCTGGCGCGGTGGTGCGGTGGCGCTGCGGCGCGGGTCTTCAGTTCTGGAGTTGGCACCGCGGCGCAAGACTCCAAAATTCGATTCCCAGTTCGCGAAGAACACAGAGTTCAGCGAAAAGGACACTAAATAATCATTAATTTTACTAATTTAACATACCCACATGTTAATATTCACATATAATCATTACCCAACATCTGTAAAGAAATTTTAACCCATTAAAACACATAATCACAGAATTAAAATATAAAATTTTCCTCTGTTCTTGATGTTCTTGAGGTTAATGAACAAAATCATAAATTTAACACTATGAATTCATTATAACACCGAATCCGTTCGATTAAGTCTTGGTCTCTTCGTATCAACATGCCTAATAATATAGGAGTGTAAAATTTAGGGATAGTATACGATCACTACATAAAATTTCACGTATAAGGTCATAAGGCCAAAACCCAAACTCTGTATATTTTGAAATAACAAGTCATCAATAATACGACATGTTTTCATGAATTTGATGTTATGGTTTACAATATATATGTAATTAAACACAATTTGATATAACATAATATATATATATAACTCATAATCATTACTCCTAACCCAATTACAGAGGTTTAAACCAAAACTATGCAACCCATTTTATGAAAACTAAAAGACGTAATTTAGAAATTGGGAAGGAGGAGATTACCCTGAGAATGAGTATAGATTAGTAGGGAATGAGGTTCTTCTCAACTCTTCTTAAATCAAACAATTTTCTCTCAACACCTCACAATCTCTCTCTCTGAAACTCTCTCTGCTATGTATCTTAGTCTTAGGAAAACGAAAGAATTAAAAGACGTAGGATATAATAATCAGATAACTGAGCGCAGAGTGGTCAGTTGGCCCAATTATGGGTTAATTGCACCAACTACCCTTAGAGCCTTGTTTAGCTAGCTAGAATAGGTTTCAAAAAAATCATTTAATTTAATAAAGCTTTATCATATAGTTTAATTAATGTCACACTTCTTCATAAAATAAACTCATATCTTATTTAACTTATTATAAATAAAATAAAATAATTTCTCATAAATTCACATAGTCACATAATTAAACATCTCATTAATAAATAATGTCAATTTATTAAATCTCTAATTAATAATTAAATTGGTTAAAATACCAATATGTTTATTAAATATTTTTTTTAATACAATAAGCTCACATAATTACATACTTTGATAATAAAAATTCTCTACATTAATTAAATAAATGTAGCACATATAATTACATTAATCTATCACAATTGCATCAATTAATTATTTAATTCAATAATTAAATCATCGAAAAATATTTATTTAATTCAATAAATATTAAAATTAAATTACAAAATTCTCGTCCGTCACAGAAAACCTCAAGACATTTTCAATTTGAACTTGCAATTGCTCGAGTCCTTTTTCCAAGCTTGGTTGTGTTGTCCTCTCGTAAGGCCATTGATAACATTGATCTTCCATAATCTGTAAACTTAAAAATAAAAAGAAAGGAAGATCAAACAAATAAGAGAAAATATATATATATATATATATATATATATATATATATATATATATATATATATATATATATATACACACACACACACATTCAAAGTAAGACTAAATTGATTGAAATCAATATTGGACAATATTAGAATAATAGTTCCCCGGCAACGGCGCTAAAAACTTGTTGGTCAGAAAACCGATCACTAAACACGCGCAAGTATACGCGGTCTAACAAGTAATATAGTGATAAGTAGAATGTCGTACCCACGAGGAACTATGACTAATATTTACCAAGTACCGACTGTGTATCGCTAAAGCTTTATTCGAACAGCAATAAATGGAAGTGTGGTAAATCTAGTTAAAACTAATTAACAAAGTAAGTAAATGGATAACGAAAGGTAATGTAAGGAATTACAAGGTAAGGTCACAACTTCACCCCACACAGGCATTCTGTCGAAAGCCTGGTGTGCTATGCTTCATTAAACTAGCTACCCTTCTTTCTTTGGTCTAAATGGTCACGACAATTTGTCGACCAAGAACACACAGGTGCTTAAGCACCTTTGTCGAGGTATGCACAAACATAACCTCTCCAGATCCACCCAAAAGGGAATAGAACAGAAAAGAACGTCCAAGCTAGATACAATCCTACACATGTCTATGCGAATTAATCATATAAGGATTTAAGCATATGTTCTCAAATAGGTCGAACGTGGCGCACAGATATATGTATATTCTACGCATAACTTATACAGTCAAAACCCACAATCGCATGCCAATATATTTAGGTGTAAATCTATAATCCTCCTGTCGGTATCATATAGATTACCAAAATCATCACTCATATCTTAGCGAGAATTATTAAGCACAAATATATTAAACCAAATCATATGGTGCCAACCAAAGAGATAAGACAGTCAATTTAAATAACTTTAGAGCAAATACTTAGTTCATAGCTATTGAACAAAATACAAGTAGCAGTAAACACAACATTTATAGATTATAAAATCAGAGAAAATAAGTGGATATGAGGAAACTATGTCAAAGCCCTTCAATCTCCACGCATTCCGCTCAAGTCAAGCTTTCCAATCCGTGTAGCTCACTGCTCTTTTGACTCCAAGGATATGCCAAACTTCTCCCTAATCTACCTAAACTATATTTACAGACAATCTAAGAGAAAGAAAGAGAAATTACAGAAGAAAAACTAATCTAAGCTAAGTTATACTATTCTAAGGTCTCATATGATATATGTTATGAGAGATCCGATTTGCAGAGGCCCCTCCTGTGTTATATACGCCTTCCTCCATCAAGCTAGGTCAAAATCAGTTATCTCTGTCTGGGCACCGGAGCTCGCGCTGCGGCGCGGGCAATAGCCTTGTGGTTGGCGCTACGGCACCATGCCATTAATAAATAGACCGGAGAGCCCAAGAAGGAATAGGGGAACTGCGGCATGAAGATGATGTAAGTAACGACCAGGGGGTGGCGCTGCGACGCGAGCTTTAAGCTGGGCTTTGGCGCAGCGGCGCGGCTACACATAAAATGACTATTTTGCCCCTGCATGCTAGAAAACACCCGATAAGCCCTGTATTGCATCGATTAAGCATAATAACACTATAATCATATAAAACCATATAAATTCTACGAGAATAGGCAACTATTTAAGTCATAAAGTATCCGATTTGTGGGTATAAATCCCACTCATCAGGGGCCAGGTAGGACCATATGTTCAATGCCATGAACACGTCCTTCGCCTCGCTAAATCCGGCCTTACAAACTCTGAATCCAGTCGCGACCGACCAGTTTCCATATCAGACGCCAGAGCCTATGCCACAATTCCCACCATCTGATTCTGACAATGAAGAGTGTCGACTTTATGAGTAACGACCACCATCACCACCATCACCTCAACCTTAGATGATTACAGGGAAGTCCTCTTACACTTACTATTTTATTTTTACAATGAGGACATTGTAATTATTAAGTTTGGGGGAGTTTAGTTTAGTTTAGTTTGTTATATTTTTGCATATGTTGTCATGTTTAAGTTTAGGTTCATTACGTTTGCATTCATATAGTATAATTGCATAATAGTTTGCATAAGTAGTGTAGTATTGTAAATTGTTTTTGTTATTAGTTTCTGTTATTCTTATTTCGTATTAAAAAAATGGAAAATTTTGAAAAAATAATCGCAAAAAATTTAGTTAATATTGTGTTTATCTTGCATGAGTCCAACTGTTAGATTGTACAGTCTATTTTGGCCAATGATGAGACTGGAATTAAGTAGATAAGTATAGTACTGACTATTAGAGCGTTGATGTGATTTTCTGTTATGAATTGAATCTTTTTATGTTTGAAACTGGTATAACGAGGTTAGTACAGTAATAACAACTATGTTGACTGATTAAGTTTAAATTGATACATAGTGGAACTCTAAAGGATAATGTTAGTTTGAATGAAAGAATGACAAGGATAGGCAGTGAAGGCTAAAGTTAGACAAGAACCTAAGTTTGGGGAAAAATTTGGGGTATATAAGCTATATCAAAAAAAATACGAATAAACACCATGGCAGGCTTGTCTAGTTTTGTGGCCTTTGTTACTTGAGTAAGTAAGCCCGAGGAGATTGTCTTTACACCTAGCGCCCTAAGGCCTTAATGGTTTGGGAGTCGTTGGTCGAAAGCTCGTTAAGGTAGCATTGAAAAGCCTAAGGGAATAAGACATTGCACAGCCATGAGTATAAAAAATAGAAAAAGAGAAAAGAATAAAACGAAAAATAAGAGCAAAAAGCCCTCGTAAATAAAAAATAAAGCATAAGTACCATATCCCTTGATATTGGTAATTGTTTAATTTTAGTTGGATCTTGACTATTTTTGAATTTCTTGAGTTTACATTGTATGATGCCTTCAAAGAGACCTATTATGTGTTAAATTTGATTTTGTATCAGTTAGCATGGGTATTAGCACACACGCACTATATCAGTGATAACAGTTTAAGATTTGATGATTGATTGGGAAATTACTGATTTGTTTTGATATGAGGTATTATCATGTTTACTTGATTTCTCTGAGGCCGGTTGATTAGACTTGTTTCTGTCATTACTGTTGGATTCATAGGCATGTACATTAGTTCCATTGCATTATATTTTTGTTTTGTTTTGTGCTCGAGGACTAGCACAGGTTTAAGTTTGGGGGAGTTTGATGAGTGGGTTTTATACCTATGAATAGACCTCTAAGTCAGACTTAACATGTGTTGATCCTGTATATTTATGTTCATTTTTACTTGTTTATGTTTGTTTTATGTTTAGGTGGTGTGGCGTAGTATTCGTGGCATAAAGGTGTCTTTGTGACAGGAAGTGGCATCAAAATGAGCAAAAAGTACAGCCGTAGGACAACCCGCAAAATACACAGGAAAACCCCCGTCGGGGCGGGGGTATAGGATGAACTACAGAAACACCCCCCGCCGGAGCGGGCCTCTATAGTGCAAATACCCCCCGCCGGGGCGGGGGTACGGGAGAGAGAAAGAAGTGTTCTACTTCAATTGGAGTTCTGCAGCAGCGTAAAGGGAAGCAAGTTGGCATGGCTTGGGACTTTGATAGGCGTCGATTTAAGAGCTAATTACATGATTTGTGCTAGAGATAACACAATACAACGAGAGAGACATAACAACAATCAATCAAGAAGCAAGATTAAGCCCTAATTTGAGTGAAGAACATTGGAGGAAAGAATTGAAGGTCAGAATCACGATGATTATGAATTAGAGCAAGAAGAAGGGTGGTTTTGTATCTAGTCTACTTCTTTAATTCAATTATTGTAATTGAGATGATGGATTCTTTTATTATTTTAGTTTTTATTTCATTCATGATGAACTAAGTTTCTTTTTAGGCTTATGATGGATCTTTATTGTTGAACGATGACTATCATACCTTGAATTTAGTATAATAATCTATCAATTCAGTTTATCTATTGTGATTTGTGCTTTAATTTATGAATTGCTTGATCACAAATTCTATGTGGATTTGTATGGATTCGAGAGATGATGTATGAATCTAGACTTAGTCACTTTAGCTTGTGTTCTTGAATTATGTGTTTATATGGAATCTTGATAAATGTTAGGATAGAGATATACCTAGCGTCGCATGTAATCGGGTAGAGAACTTGAATTTAAACCTTATTTGATTTTAATTCACATAAAGACATAGTGAATTAGTTGAGTAAGGTGTTTGGCTTAATTTTATCAAATTTGTGGATGTAAGTTAATACGGTGTTAGTGCATCGAGAGATGGCTAATTCTATATGAATGTTCTTGATTAATAAACTGAGATAATGAATTGAACTGGATTAAGGTGTGATAATCGGAGTGAGACTTAAAGTGAAGTTGTAAGCCTAATTCTCCAATATTTTCTTGAAGTTACGTTTTTAAGTTGTATTGATTTATTGGTATTTTTAGTTTTTAGTTTTTCTTATTTATAATAATTTATTTGGATAGTTTAATAAAATTGGGTTAATTTAAAACTGGTAATTGATAGGTTTAATTTCTTACTATTCTTTGTGGGAACGACATTCGACTTATCACTATATTACTTGTTGACCACATGCACTTGCGTGTGAGCGTATTTAAAATTCGACCAACAATCACCATGTGATCAGATTGAGTTATGAAACGATAGATGGTCTATAATGACTGCATGGTTATAGCTTGATGCTATAAAGAGAATGTACTATGAATTAGTACGAGATAAACTCATGAGGAGTTATAAATGATGAGATACGAAAAATTCGTATCAAGCACAGAGCAAGTTAAGAGTAGGATAGAGTTAACTAGGATTTCAATTGAGGATTTATGTAAGGGCTGAGTTGTACAAACTTTTATATGGGCGGAGGTTTTGTGCTCGCGCTCGATTCCTCACAATGATAATCATTAGAATGTTGGAATCGTGTTATTGATATGCTTATGGTGAAAAGGTGATTCTTTTCTTAAATCATATTTGATAGTTAGAAAATATTAATATTAAGTTAAAGAATATTAAGATTAAGTTAAAGAATATTAAGATTAGGCGCGAGTTCTTAAAACTCATGCTTATGGTATGTTTGTGACTCATAGTCGTATGCATGTTTTTAAGCCCCCTAAGCATATGGATTGTCCCTGATTGGTTCTTGGACTACGTATTGCTAGGATAAGCTCCTAAACCAATATTATTGTGGTAAGTTCCTGAACTTCCAAGGTGTGGTAAGTTCGATGAATTATATCGGGAATATATATATATATATATATATATATATATATATATATATATACACACACACACACACACACACAGGATCCTCTCCGGACTCCCGGACAGGTCCTAAAATACGGACCCTATTTTTTTTATTTTTTTTTGCTTTTTTTTTTAAAACAACTAAAAAAAATATTTAATATTTTATGGAACTGAAATTTTTCCAAAATACAATGTTTTGGACGTGTTTTGAATACCTATACCAAAAAGTGGTGGTGCAGTCTGCACAGACTGTACATACATATTTTGTTATACGTACCCAAATCACACCCAAAATACTGTATTATGAAAAAATTTCAATTCCATAATTTTATTTTATTTTTTAGTTGTTTCAAAAAAAAGCAAAAAAAAAAAAGTCCGCATTTTATAAAGTCCGGGATCCCGGACTGGATCCGGACTCTATATATATATATATATATATATATATATATATATATATATATATATATATATATATATATGTTATCAAAGAATTAAGAAATTTTGGTATAGGTGAGCATTGATGGTGTTGAAGATTGATAGAATGAGGTAACGGATGGAGAAACATGGATTTTCTAAATCTTCTAGCAATGCTAGATTTTCAAATTTTTTTGACTTTCATGCTGATGGTTGCACTTCAGTTTTTCTTTAAAAATATTGGATCAGATGATTGAACCAATGAGTTTTAAAAATAATATCATTATTCGTATGTATATGCTATTTATTTCAGCTAAGACAAAAAATGATTTGAAAATTTTTAAAATATATTTCTGATCATATGCATCATTTAATATGGTGTAAAAAATAGTAAACGATGGAGTCATCAATGCAATCGAACCTAGTGTTGGATGTGATTGTAAGATTGTCAGCCCACTATGGTTTGATGTAATATTACAAAGTTATAAAATGACGAAATCTTCAACGTACAACTAATCTGGTACAGAATCATGACGTCATAAAAGAATTTTTGGTTTTCTTTTAAATTATGGAGAAGGTCAATTAAGTTGGCTAAATTATTTTGATTGATGTCCGAGTTGTTGAAAGTCTAAGCTATTTGATTCGGCTAGACGGCTATCGAAAAAAAATTATGGAATTCCAGCATTCTTGAGTATTTATGCCAAACCAGATTGCTCTGGTGCGGATTCGGATGTTGAATGGCTGAGGTGAACAACCCTATAAAGGGGACCTGTTTTCAGAGACAATGGTTCTGAATGTGACGCATATAGTCGTTATGCTGTGCTACGTTTATGCATAACGTAGTGGTACGATAAGTTGATCACCAAGAGTACCTGTAGAGGGTGTTTATAGTCTTTGTGATTGATAAACATTCTATGGAAAGGGTTTACGGTGTGAAGAATTTTGTTGAAGCACTAGTATATCTAGAGAAGAGTTCACGGTCTTGTTCCCCTCAGCATAATTTGGAATCTGAGGTATTCATACTACTTCCCAATTATTGAATGATTGTAGAAGATTCTTATTCCTTTGAGGGGTGAATGTGGTAAGGAGGATATTCCTTAGAAAGAAGGAAGTGGTAGAACACGACGTGTAATAATGAATGAATCGTATAAGCTATGATAATTCCAAGAAAGGAATAAAATTATGAAAGAGAAAAGATGAAGTTATTTAAAACAATATGTAATCTCCAGAAAGGACTGAGTAGAGAGGTTTCGATGATTTTGAGGACGGAATCCTTATAAGGAGGAGATGATGTGATAACCCGAATTTTCAGAAATTATTAAAATTAGAATTTAGTAAAAAGAATTCTTATTATAGAATGTGTCAGGTTTGCATAAGAATATATATAGGTGTTATATAATTTGAATTTTGTGATATGGGTGGAAAGAAACCCATAAATGAGATTTTATAGTTGGTTAAGCTATTAAGGAAAATAGAGTTTTAAAACTTGAAGTTTAATCTTTAAATTATTGCAGAAAGTAGTAATCGATGATGTGAAATCAAAGAGGAAATTGATTATAGTATGACAAGTTAGCAATTTAAAAGCATGTTCAAAGTTTATATGAATTTAGATTATGGTTCTGTAATAGCAGAACTTGTTTGTGACCAAACTTGTGGTGGTGCAACTGCGCCACTTCTAAGCTTATGACCAGCGCTGATGCGCCGGTCTGCAGAAGGTTCTGAGTACGTTTGTGAAATTTGAATTTTAAGACATGTATATTAAGAGTTCATATGTGTAATAAAAGTTATAATTAGTGATTAAGTTGTCCATGAATGGATTAAGATAGCAAAACATGATTTGAATGAGAGTTAATTAATTAACTCAGAATAAATATTGGTTAATTAAGTGATATTATTTAATATTATATAAAGCTTTGTGTGGCAGTGTCATGATGGTAAATTGAATAAAAAGAGTTAATTCACTTACATAAGATGGTGAATTAATATACGTGTTTTACATAAGAGGATGAAAGGAATATGTTAATTTGATATTTTAGATATATTACATAGTATTGTAATATATAAAAGGTTTAATATTTGAAAGATAAGTGATTAATAAAAGAAGAGAACCAATATAATTATAAATAAATATTGGTTAGAGATTATGCATTAAGTTAATATTTAAGTTATGGCTAACTGAAAATGTGTTGGGACAATTTATGGAAGAAAAGCAATTGAAGAATTAGAGTATAATAATATTGGTATTGTACATACTAATTATTTTAAAGAAAATGATTATTTTAAATAAGGGTGTCATGATTATAATTTCATAAGGTATAATTATTTAAGGCAGTTAAATAATTCAGTACAGTGTGTCACCTATTCCTTATATTAAATAAAAATTAAAATAACGTAGAATTGGAAAAAAGCCAAACGTGACCTAGACCCCTAATATTTCTATTGTTGAGATTATGAGCTTGAGTTATATAATTCTAGTAAGTGGGATAAATGAGCCTTGTGTGGCATGAGTATTAAAGTTAAACCAGACTAAAGGTTGAACTGGAATTGTTAAAAGAGAATTAATAGAAAGAGAATAAATGATTGATATTAATCATTATGATATTTATGTGTGATAGGAAATAATAGGTTGAAAGTACCCAACTGAATTATATTTAGCTCAATTAAAATATTATTGGACTAACCCAGTATACCTGAGGTACATGAATATATGTGTTGATTTTAATATATATGAGTATACTTGTGGGGGTACATTTATGAAAATATGTGTATATGTGCCCATAACTTAATTTAATGTGGTAATGTTAAGTCATTATAATTGATTTAATAAGCCCAAAAGGAATTAACTTTAGTAGAATGGGGACCATTTTACTAATAAGTAATAAAGTAATGTAGCTTGTCCCATATTCATTGTCCCTAAAATATATCAGTCGTGTGATAGGCCATTGGCCTATCCTATTCCTTCTTCACTAAGTAGTAGAACCGATGATGGCTAGAAGGATGGGGGAATGTGGAGTTGGTTACCAAACCTTCTCAATCCACTGGCTTCTTCTTCTTCTCCTTGGTTTAATTCAATGTGCAAGACCCAAAATTGGGCAACACTTTCTCTATAAATAGAGCCTCCTTCTTCTCCTTCACGTTGGTTGAAGTTGTCTGAGAAGTTAGCTATAGAGAGTTAGGAGAATTGAGGAGCAATTAGAGGATTGAAGTGCTATAGTTAGTAAATTTGAACTTCAAGAGGTAATATTTATATACATATATGTTATTCATTTCAAGATTATGAATTTCTTAGAAATGTCAAGAAAATACTTACTTTTGAGTCAAAAATTGGTGGTTAAGGATTGTTGTAATCCATAAATTGTTGTAAGATGTTGATAATACAGTTAAATACGAAAATAATGAAAGTTAAACGGACCAAATTGGTTTAGAAACGAATCTGTAGTGATGAAATTCGCTAAACATATGAAATTATGGAAAAATAGTAAAACTCTTGAGTTTGAGTAATCAAATTGGTTGTTTATGTGATTTGAGAATTGTTATCGTGTTAGTTAAGAGTTATATGCATGTATAGAAGTAATGTGGCTGATTTTAAGCATGTTGCATGAAGAATTTGTGTTTGGGTTTTGAGTTCTGCTGAAGTAGAGACCCTTCTGAAGCTGTCCAGGAAGGGCGCAGCTGCACCCATTCTGCAGTTAATTCTGACACAGTTGCGCCGTATGCTGTTATGTGTCTGTTTTGGGACAGTGCATCTGCGCTACTTCCACAGTACAGAACAGCGCAGCTGCGCCTTATACCAGGAAGAGAAACTGATTTTTATTGAAATGTGATATCTTTAGCATAATAGTTTGACTTAAATATGCATGAAAATAGACATGACATATAGTTAAGGTTACCTTACTTATAATGGATTTTTTTAGCATGATTAACATGTGTTTTGGAAAGAAACTTGAAGATTTTGAAAACAAACGTTGACGAACTTTGAGTCATTTAAGTTCTGACCTTGATAACATGTATACAAAGTTTAATTATGCATGATATAAGATTCAAAGTTGTATCGTATGTGTTAGATTGCTTTAACTTGGTTTAAAATAATTTCAAAGGCAAACTCGGATGATTTTGCAAACTAAGTTTTATAAACATGGAGTGGTTATATTTTGACCTTGTAAGCATGTGTAGAAACAATTATAAATAAGTATGACATGTGTTTCGAAGTTGCCTTGCATGATTAATTTGACCTAGTTATGCATGGAAGTAGGTATGACATATGGTTTCAAGCCCCTTTGAATACCATGAACCTCTTAGTCACTTTAGTGTATATTTTTAAATAAAACTTGAAACTTAAGAACAAACTTGAAGGAACTTATGTACTTAAAGTTCTAAACGTGATAACATACGTACATGGCTTAGTTAGCTATGAGATGAGATTTAAGTTGTACCAAGTTGCTTTAACTTGGTCTAGAAAGACTTTTAAAAGTGAACTTCAACGCTTCGCAAATTTATATCTATGAGCATTGTGTTGTCTACCCTCTGAACTTGTAGGATGGCATGCTAGTACTACTTGTGTCATTAAACATGGCCTATAAGTGCACTTATTTAGTTTGACACAATAAAAGTCATTCAAGCATGTTTTAAAAGTAAGTTTTCAAGTACTAAACTATGTTAGTCATATGTAGATTAGATGAATACATGTGAGCATGCGTATTGAAAGTTGTTTAACATCATTATTGGTTACATAGTTAGACTCTTGTTTCATGAACTCTCTTAGCCGTGAAATAAATGACATTAAAGCTATAAAGTGAAAAATAACTTAAGGTAAACACAAGAGGCACCAGACATGGACCAAGACCTCTTAACGTGTGTATGTGTTATGTGTTAGCATGGTAAGTAATGAGGTGTAAACTGGGAAATACTAATTTAAATCTGGTCTGGCCAGGGAACGGCGCAGCTGCGCCCATCCTAGGCCAAACTGCAGGGCAGTGTTGCTTGACTGTTTCAAATTGTAATCTGAACCTTTAAGCATATGTGTATGGATGTCTTAATCTTCAATGCTTAACTTAAGTGATGTTTTAAGTATATGAACAAGTAATGGTTATATAAAGTCAAAATTGGTTAAATTTTATTAAGGTTTGCAAAATGTAAGAACAATGTGAATCATGTATCTATGAGTTTTAATGTGTAACGAACACATAACTAGTCTAGTGTTTGATAAGGGTTATGGATGTTGATGTCAATTATGTGTGGCTACGGTATACTTATACATACATAACTATCCTAAGAGTATGATAAGAAAGTGAAACGAAGGTTTTAAGAACCAAGTTAGAAACCAATGTAACAATTGTTATTACATTGAGAATGTAAGGAAATATATGACTGATGGGTATGAATTCATTATTATACAATTGTGTAGGAATACACGAAGTGCAGATAATGATAAGCAGTTAAGTTGTAGTTGATAATCTACGAGCTAGGCAAGTCTTTCAGTTTCTAATTGCTTTATAATGTTGATAACTGTTGATTGATTTATGATATAATATGGAACGTTAAATTATATATGAAATGCATATGAGATATGTATGAAATGAATTATGCTATGGCATAAAATGTTAAAATATCTATGAGATATGTAAGAGATTGAAAGTCAATCTATGGCTATATGTTTTGTAAGTCAGTCTCTATACTCGTTATGTGAGAAGCAGCATGCGTATGTGTTATGTGATGCATGAAAACTGTTAGAATTGTTGGGATGTCGAGCTCACCCTTGCAAATAACGACTTTTGCAGGTTAAGGATTCACGGTAAAGTTACCTGCTACTTGACTGATAAAGTTCAATAGTATCACAAGCAGATTAATTTGTTTACATGAAGTTATGATTTTAAACCATGCTTTAGGTTTTAGATGATGTACTTGATAGTTGTTTAACTCTTGTATAGTTGTAAAGTCATATTATTCGACACATAAAGAACATCGAATTAAGATGCAAATTTTATAATGTAACTCTGATGAATCGAAGCATAGAATAAATTTGATTCAGAGATATGTAAATGATGAAGGTTGTGATCCAGGAAAATGAATAAAGAATTCAAAAATGTTTTAATTATTCCACATCTTATTAAGTATGACATCGAATATGATGTAAAAACAAGAATGGTTAATAATCAAGATCGAGAATTGACTTATGAAGGTTTTGGGATCGATTCATAAATCCTAGAAATAGAAAATATTGAAGATATTAATTAGTATCAAAGTTATGTTGCATTCATTAAATTATAAATGGAACTTGTTAATAGTGAGACGAAGATAGTATCGTGATGCACCAGATCCGAGGTAATGGATACCTAAATTTGGGGGCGTTATAGTAGTGCGGTATTGCAAAGGAAGTTGCCTCCGAAGTTGAAGGATCTAGGTAGTTTCACTATTCCTTGCACTATTGGAAACATGTCCTTCAATAAATGTTTGTGTGATTTGGGTGCAAGTGTTAATCTCATGATGTTGTCAGTCTACACTCGGTTGGGATTGTCGGCACCGAACCAACGAACATATCATTATAGCTTGCAGATAGATCAGTTACTTACCTGAGGGGAATTATGGAAGATATATTGGTGAAAGTGGATAAGTTCATATTTCCAGCGAATTTCATATTCCTTGACTATGAAGAAGATAAGAACATTCCAATTATTTTAGGGAGACCATTCTTATCAACTTGGAGGACTCTCATTGATGTGAAAAAAGGAGAGTTAACTATGAGAGTTCAATACCAAGAGGTTACGTTCAATGTTTTAAAAGCTATGAAATTCCCTATGGATGAGGAAGAATGTTTTAGGATGAATGCGATAGAGAAAATGGTTAGTGAAGATTCTAGATTCTGTTTGAGCCATTACAAACTGCAGAAAAATCATCGCCACGGATGAAACCCTAACTAGAGGAACCACCCACACTTGGACTTAAACCTCTTCCTAAACACCTCATGTATGCATTTTTGGGTAATTCATCTACTTTACATGTTATTATTGCATCTGTACTTAACGATTTGTAGGAAAGTAAGCTGCTGAGGGTTCTCTGAGAGTACAAATCTGCTATAGGATGGACAATTGCTGATATCAAGGGGATAAGCCCTTCATTCTGTATGCATAAGATACTCTTGGAAGATGATGCAAAACCGATAGTAGAACAGCAATAAAGGGTTAACCAAGTCATGAAAGAGGTAGTGAAGAAAGAAATTCTGAAATGGCTGGATGTTGGGATAATTTATTCTATCAAAGATAGTTCATGAGTGAGCCCAGTGCAGTATGTCCCAAAGAATTGTGGTATGACAGTCGTGACTAATGAAGATAATGAACTAATATCGACTCGGATAGTGACCGGTTGGAGGGTATGCATGGATTACAAGAAACTTAACAAGGCAACCCGAAAGGATCACATCCCATTACCTTTCATTGATCAGATGTTGGATAGATTGGCTGGACATGAGTACTACTGCTTGTTAGATGGTTATTCGGGGTATAATCAGATTGTCATTGCACCAGAAAACCAAGAGAAGACAATGTTCACATGCCCGTATGGCACCTTTGCCTTTAGGAGGATGTCATTTGGATTGTGTAACGCACCGACAACTTTTCAGAGATGCATGATGGCAATATTCTCGGATATGGTGGAACGCAATGTAAAGGTTTTCATGGATGACTTTTCAGTGTATGGGGATACATTCGACAATTGTTTAGAGAATCTGGTCATGGTACTGAAATGATGCATAGAAACCAATCTAGTGCTTAACTGGGAAAAATGTCACTTCATGGCTGAAGAAGAAATCATCCTGGGGCATAAAGTCTCTGCAAAGGGGTTAGAAGTGGACCGTGCAAAATTAGAAACAATTGAGAATCTTCCACCACCTACATCAGTTAAAGGGATTCGTAGTTTTCTCGATCATGCTGGATTCTACCGCCGGTTCATAAAAGACTTCTCAAAGATTACAAAACCACTATGCAGTTTATTGGAAAAAGATGCAATTTTCAGATTTAACGACGAGTGTTTAGCAGCGTTTGAGCAGTTAAAGAAGAAGTTGACGACATCACCTGTAATAATAGCACCGGATTGGACTATGCCATTTGAACTGATGTATGGTGCTAGTGATTATGCGGTGGGGTTGTTTTGGGACAACACCGAGATAAGATTTTTCATGAAATCTATTATGCTAGTAAAACTCTAACAGATACTCAATTGAATTCCACAACTATCGAGAAGGAATTACTTGCGGTCGTGTATGCCTTTGACAAATTTCGCTCGCATCTGATTGGAACAAAGGTTGTAGTGTATACCGACCATTCGGCTATAAGGTGTCTAATTTCCAAGAAAGATGTAAAACCTAGACTAATTCTCTAGATTTTACTCCTTCAAGAGTCCTACTTAGAAATCAAAGACAGGAAAGGACAGAAAATCATATAGCTAACCATCTTTCGAGGTTGGAAAATCCGGACAAAGACAAAGCAGATAAGGTGTTGATCAATGAAATGTTTTCGGATGAACAGTTATTTGGGATGAGTTCTGAATTTCCATAATATGCGGATTTTGCCAACTACTTGGTGAGCAAGATCCTTCCTCAAGACTTAACAACACGACAGCAAAAGAAGAAATTCCTACATGATGTAAAATGGTATATGTGGGATGAGTCGTATTTGTTCAGGCAGTGTGCAGACAAAATGATTCATCGGTGCATACCCCAAAGTGAAATGGACAGCATCTTGCACGCATGCCACGCATCCTTATATGGGGGACACTATGGAAGTGAAAGAACAGCTGCAAAAGTACTTCAGGCAGGATTCTTTTGGCCCACTTTGTTCAAAGATGCACATCAATTTGTGAAAAACTGTGATAGATGTCAAAGGGTGGGCAACATATCTAAACAGAATGAGATGCCACTCAACATGATTCTAGAAGTGGAAGTTTTTGATGTGTGGGGAATTGATTTTATGGGACCTTTTTCACCTTCATTCAACAATCTGTATATCTTATTGGCAGTAGATTACGCGTCTAAGTGGGTTGAAGTTGTAGCACTCCCGACGAATGATGCCAAAGTTGTCTTAAAATTTCTACAAAAGAACATCTTCATAAGATTTGGCATGCCAAAAGTAATTATTTATGATGAGGGAAATTATATCTGTAATAATTTCTTCACGGCTCTCTTGGCTAAATATGGGGTCAACCATAGAATTGCTACGACTTATCATCCCTAAACTAGTGGCCAAGCAGAAGTTTCGAATAGAGAGGTGAAAAGAATTTTAGAGAAAATAGTGAATTCGAACAGAAAATCTTGGTCTCTAAAATTGGATGACGCTTTATGGGCATATCGCACAACATGCAAGACATCGATCGGTATGTCTCCGTATCAGCTCGTCTACAGAAAAGTATGTCTCCTCCAATTCAAACTTGCGCATAAAGCATACTGGGCCATATAGAAGTTAAATTTTGATCTAACAGCTATGGGGGAGAAAAGACTTCTACAACTCAATGAGTTAGATGAATTCCATCTGCAAGCTTACGAGAACTCCATGTTGTATAAAGAAAATGTCAAGAAGTGGAACGACCAGAAAATTTTAAACAGGAAGGTCAAACCGGACCAAGTAGTGTTATTGTACAACTCTCGACTGAGATTGTTTCCCGGGAAACTCAAATCAAGATGGTCGGGGCCTTTCACAATCAAAATAGTCTATTCACATGGCACCGTTGAATTGTATAGCCAGAATCTGAGGGAAACCTTCAAAGTAAACTGATAATGCTTAAAGCATTATTGGGGTGGTGACCTCGATCACCAAGTAACCTCAATCACTCTTACCGATTCGCTATGAAATAGGGAGTAGTCAGGCTGAAAGACTTAAAATCAAGCGCTTATTGGGAGGCAACCCAATTTTTACGTTATTTTAGTATTTAGTTTCAAATTTTACAATTTCGTAAATTAGTTATCAGTATAGATACTTAGTAGTCAAATTTTTTTTTTGTAATTTATAGGATAGTTAGTTAGTTAACTAGTTAGTTAGTTAGTCAATTGGTGTTAATCAAAACTTTCTTGCTCATTCTCCATTGTACGCACTCTAAATTTGGGTTTTATATAATTTCAGGAACTAAGAATGAGGTTAACGTGCGTGCAGGGTAAAATCAGAAGCAAAAAGAACATCTGGCAGAAAAATAGACCTCGCCCCAGTAGGCTATTGTAGATGAAAAACTCCTACCCCAATGGGGGTAGCCTCTATATCACCCCACCCTGGTGGCTTCCAAAAGAGCAAACATGCCCGCCCCAGAGGGGGGTCCCTCTGTCCTATCCCACCCCAACGAGGGTTTATAGTGTAAAATGAGACCGCCCCGGCGGGCCTTACGGATTTTAGTTTTTAAAAACTCCTTATTAGACGCGACTCTTCCCACTTCTATCATACATAACCGCATCCCAAGCCCAAGAAATCCTTCCACAACTCCCATTACACACCAAATTCATCCCCATATCATCATTCCTATACATACCTAACTATAAATTCATCAAATCCACTCTAATTTGAACACATCTTCACCAAAACTAGGGTTTCAACACCATTGTTAAGCTTTCAAGCACAAAGGAGTGGGAGAAGGTTCTGAAATAATTGGGAAGCATCACTATTCAACAACACCAATGAATCATCATGTGTGTAGGCATTCATAGTTGATCGTTCTCATATTTGGTTGTTGTTCTTTAGTTTGGGGGGTAGATTTTGTTCTCTTTGGTCATATACACACCAAGTGTCAACGAAAAGACTAAGTCACAAAGTTTGGGGGATTTTGCTCAAATTGCTAAACCATGGCTCCTAAGACACCTGTCAAGCGATAACGGGGTGAAGGTTCCTCGCCACCTGTGCGGAGTTTCAACAAGAGAAAATCTGTTAGTGTCGCGGCGGTGGACAAATTTGACTATTTAGCCCCAAAGGCACTGACACCAAAACGTGGATTGAGGCCCGAATCCTGTGATGGGCAGATGCAGTGAAAAATTTATGAACAGGGTTGGGACACATTTATCGATCAACCTGAACTAGCGGTAGTGACAGTGGTTAAGGAGTTCTACGCGAATGCTGAGGATAAAGCTCTATTTGTGGCATTCGTAAGAGGCAAGCATGTGCCATTTAGTTCAGAGGCAATCAATGAGTTTTATGATGTGAGGGCTCCAGCCGTATATCAATATGCCCAGTTGCGAGATGGTAATCCAGATTCTGTCTGAAATTATAAAGCCAGTCACTACATGGGTCAAGGGAAAGAGAGGAGGAACCTTATTTATGATTAAAGACTTGACTTTGTACGGGAAGATTTGGTATGCCTTTCTGTGTACAAAGTTATTTCCATCCCAGCACACTAGCGAGGTGACAAAGGAGAAGGTTTTACAGCTTTATTCAATAGTGAAAGACTTTGATATCAATATTTGGGAAGTCATCAGGTTATCCATCAGGTGTTATCTGCGAGGTCCTTTTTTAGGGGGGTTGCCTCATCCATCGCTGATTTTTGGATTATGTCGTCAATCAGACGTGCGATGGACTGCAGATGAGTCTGTGCAGCAACATTTGTAACTGCTAGACCTGCGTTTAATTGTAAGATATTCTATCTAGCCAGGAGGCGAATCACATCCTTGTGGGCTTGGTTTTATATTTCTAGTGGCTCTGGAGAAGGAAGAGGCAGAAGTTGATTCGGAGGATGATGAGTTTAGGGCTGATGAGCTTTCTGAAGGTGAGGATGCTGCTGCGCCTGATACTTCTAGGAAGACAAAGTATATATTCAGTACACAGTTTAGAAGTCTTCAGCACCATATGGATGCCAGAGATAAGATTGAGGATCGAAAGCTAAAGCGAATTGCAGCGAGGCAGGATCACACCTTTGCTACACAGAACGCGTTTAATGCATCCTTGGCAGAAGCATTTGCCCACTTGAACCCGACTGCTGAGCCATTCCAATTTCCTATGCCACAGCTGATGCCTGCCTATCCACCTTCTGACTCGAATGTCGAGGAGGTTCATCCAGATGCCTAGCCGTCTAAGGGAAGTCCTCTGTACTTCAATTCTATATATTTTAACAATGCGGACATTGTTTAGTTTAAAGTTTGGGGGTGTTTTGTTATTTTTTATTTGCATTTGCATATGTAGTTTTGCATTGTTAGTTCATATTTAGTATAAGTTTACATTACATGTTAGTTGTCTATGTTAGTATAGTGTAGTTTAGTTTTTGTGAATAGTTTTCGTTTTTAGTTATTTACTAAAAAAATTGAAAAATGGAAAATCACAAAAATAGTAATTAAAGTTAAATGCTATTGTGTTGCATTTGGTTAGTGCATATTTGCATGATTTCAGCTTGTTAGATAGTTGAAGTTAATTTAGCCGATGATGAGATTGGAGTTGCATAGACAAGGATTGGTATTGATAGCTAGAGCATAGATGTAATTTCATACCATGACCCAAGTCTTTGCCTGTTTGAAACTGATGTACTCAGGATAGCACAAAAGAATGACTATGTTGTCTGACTTAGTTTAAATATACACATAATTGACTTCTTAAGAGAAATTTAGATTTAATGAAAGAAATTCAGTGAATTAGTAGTGAAGGCTAAGATTAGGCAGGAACCTAAGTTTGGGGGAAGATATGGGATCTATCTGGGAAAAAAAGAAGAAAAAGAAATAATAATAATAATAAATGAAAAAAAAATATAAAGAATGAAAATTTGAATAAACATCGTGGCTAGTTTAGTTTTGTGGCCTTTGTTACTTGAGTAAGTACGCCCGAGAGAAAGTCTTTACACCCAGCGCCCTAAAGCCATCTGGTTTGGGAGTTGTTGGTCGAAAGCTCGCTAATAGGTAGCACTAAAAAGCCTAAGAGGACTAGACATTGCACAGTAATGAGTAAAAGTAAAAAAATACGGGAAAAAGAGAGAAAAGCCCCCGTAAGTGAATAAGAAAGTAAAAATATACCTTATTGACTTCTACTTTGGTATTTGATGAGTTTTAGCCGGATCCTTGCTTGTTTACAGATTTCTTGACGTTAAATTGTATTTCTCCTTTAAAGAAGTGTATTATATGTCATGTTTTGATTTATAGTCAGTTTTCATGGTTGTTGAGCACACATACTACGTCAATGATAACAGGGATTGATTTGGAGATTGATATGAGGTTATTAATATGTCTTGGAAAGATTTGTTGTTCATGTCTATTGTAATTTCTCTGAGGCAATCTGATTAGGCTTTGTATTATCTGATAGCTGGATTCGTAGGCATGTAAGTAGTTGCATTGCATTGCATTGTGTTGTGCTTGAGGACAAGCACGGTCTAAGTTTGGGGGAATTTGATGAGTGGGTTTCATACCTACGAAGTTGATACTTTTCGAACTTAAACGAGTGTTATTCCTTATGTTTTAGTATTATTTTATGTGTGTGTGTTGTGTTTGTGTGTAAGTTCAGTTTGTGTTGGCTAAGGTGAGGTTTGGTTGGCAAAGTAGTAGAAAGCAGCAAAAATAGTGAAAATCCAGAGTTGATACCCGCCAGGGCGGGCATTTCCATAACAAATTTGCCCGCCGGGGTGGGGGTCCACTTCATTAGGAAAGTTTGACGCCCGCCGGGGTGTTATCAAGAGTAATTTGCCCGTCGGGGCGGGGGTGCGTGGCAAGTTTGGCAAACTTCTGTTGTAATTCTACTTCTGGTGTTACGAAGCTGATGGAATCAGTACGTGATTGGGATGAGATAAAAGGTTGCTTCAGTTGCAAAGAAGGAATATCATTGATCACAATCATCATAAAACATAACAATTAGGAAACCCTAGCTTTTATTCAAGATTTTGGAGGAATTGAAGTAAGGAAGTTGGAGCACAAAGATTGCAATATAATTGAAGAAGAGCGGTGGTTCTTTTATTGTTTTCATTCTTTAAATTCGTCTTTGTATTCAGGATGCTTGATTCTTTGTTAATTTCAATTTTTAATTCATTAGTTATGAACTAAATTCTCTTTTTAAGCCTATGATGGATCTTATTGCGTAGTGAAGATTGTCATACTTCTATTATAATTTAATGATGCTATTTTAAGTTCGTCTATTATAGTTTATGCTTAATTTATGAGTTATTTGATCACAAATTCTTTGTGAACCGCTATGAACTCGAGAGATGAAGTATGGGTTTAGACCTAATCATAATAGCGTGTGATTGTGATTTTTGTGTTTTGTTGGGATTCATAATTTATGTCTAGGATAGAGATATACATATACATCGAGCGTAATCTTATGAGAACTTGTGATTAAACCTTCTTTAATTGTAATTCACATAGAGATATAGTGAATTAGTTAATTAGGGTGTTCTACTTAATTCTATCATCTGTGGATTTAAGTAGATATGGGTATAGTGCATCGAGAGATGATTATTTCTGCTTTTGTGTTCTTGATTAATAAACTGATATAGTTAATTTGAATTAAAAAGAAGTGTTACAATCTAAGTGAAGCATAAAGTGAAATTGTAGACTTAATTCTCCAATATCTGATTAAAATTTATGTTATTTAGTTGATTTTTCTTTATTTAGTAATTTTTCATTAAATTCATCATTTAATCATTAGTTTAATAAAATTGAGATAATATAAGATCGGTAATTGTTAGGATAAAATTCAGTATTTATCTATGTGGGAACGATACTCTACTTATCACTATATTACTTGCTGATCACGTATACTTGCGTGCTGTGCATAACTAGATTTTACACCAACAGAAAAAGATAATGAATATGGTTTAACCATAGAAATATGTAAGTAATAAGTTTTTTTCATCTATTTTTTAAGCTTTCATATGTTATATGAAGTGTTTTGATAGTTTGATGATTAGAAAGAATCATATGAACGATCCAAAAAAAATAAGGAAAAATTAGTGAACTTAAAACACTAATATGCATGTTAAAGTGGAATAGTAATTAAAATAACGGTCTAAAATGAAGAACGAACAGAAAACGCAAAGAAAGAACTAGGAACGAGTTGTTGATGGACAAATTTAAAACAATCTTAGAGCTTATTGTTGATGAAAAAGTTTAAAACCATTTTGTATAAGTTAGTTGCTATATGTTTGGTTAGAATATATTAGACTTGAGTAAATTATGGAAATATTCCCTTTGGAACAGATTAAAAATACATTATAACGAAGTTATGGCAAAATTTTTAGTAAAGGACGTTAATAGTTGAAATCATAGTTCGTTATGATTTTTGAACGAAATTCTAATGTCGGATAATGAACCTAAATAAATAGTATTTCATAAGAATGTTAGATAAAATGAAAAATGTGAACCATAGGTTCGAGAACGAACTCATTCGAATATGGGATGAGTAAATTACAAACGAATGAACGAGAAAAGCAAATAGCATATAATGAACGATGAAGGACATTTGAGCTAAGACTAAGGTTAATTAAAGACCCATGAAAATTTTTCTACCCAGGGAATTTGAAGAGGACATAGTAAGCTTTCCAACGCCTTAAGAACGGATTAATTCCGAGTAGAAAAGATCAAGTTATGAGATTTCAAAGGTAGTGTTGCAACTATGCAGAAAAATTGCAAAATATTTCAAAGGATTGGGCCTGGCGCCGCAGCACCGGCCAAGGCTTAATTCCTAGCGCCGCAGTGATGGCTTAGAGCCAGGAGGTTTTGTCCTTGGGCGCTGCAGTGCTAGGACAGGGGAGGATCAAGAAAGGAGCTTTTAACTGTACAAAGTGTGGGGAAATTATACGGAACGATTATGAACGTAAAGTTCACTTAATGTATTACTTTAAGAAGTGTTTTAGACCTTAGTAAATGAATATGTGTTTAAAATAAAAATAATGCAAACAAACGTAAAACGCTTAAAAGTTATGAATGAAAAGAATTTGCATCGGACGATTGTTCGGCATACCAAAAGATCGTATGACCTAGGCATTAAGTAATAATAATGAGGTGTGACATTAAGTTCTCGGGAAGTTCTAATTAATGATAATTAACTTAACGAACGTTATAGTTTCAACGATTCAGACAAGTTATGTTAGAAGGATGAAGAAGATGGTATAAATCATTCTAAAGATAATAATAAAGGTTATGACATCTATGAATGTCATAATGTTGAAAAGACAAGAAAGTTGTAAGTAATGATAACGAATATAACAAACAAGGAAAGGAATCCGAGTTTAATAACACAGACATAAAAGTAAATATATAAAGTTAACGTAAGCATATACTTAATGACATTACGTAACTAATGGGTGTATTATCCTTATGTGATATATATATATATATATATATATATATATATAGGGATTTCGACGAGCAGTATAGTGTAAACCGTAAGTTGTGCTTAAGGCAAGTTTTCTAACCTCATTCATATTCTAAATTGAATGTTAGTTTCTTTAACTTACTCAAACATTGTAACTGATCTAGTAAGTTATAATATATGTGAAAATGTGTTATATTTGTGGAAGATGTGTATTTTGAATTGTGTTACATGCCAATTGTTTGCACTTATGTGCCTTTGAGATGAATTGTTCAATGATTAAACTGTTCAATTTGTAAGAGTTCTGCTGAGACATGAACTATATAAGTAATAAGTCTTTGTTGAATATTTCAGCAAGACAAAGGTAAGATGGTAGCCTAGGTTAAGTTGTTTGTAAACTCGTACTTTTTAATCGTTGATATACAGTATATGAGTTAAACGACTTCTTTGTTATGGGCAAAGGTTTAAGATGAACTAGTAACCGATCTAACTCGCTGTAAAAGATAGTGTAGATGAGACAGAAAACTAATTCATTAGTTTTTGGTGGGGAGCCACTTAGCTCTTACTATATTGATAATTGTTGAAAACTCAATGTGTGCTGAGTATTAAATTTTTGTATACATATGTTAAAAATATGATTCTTTTTACATATGTAGTTGTCTAAGATGAGTTAAATCGTAGAAGTGTTAAATAAATTGTGTTATGTAAAGATAAATGTTATTGATATTTTAAAATGATACGAACCAGAATTATTCCTGTTATCCATGTTACTTTATAACTATTATTCAGTTACTGAAGTTTTTACAAAAAGAACATATGTAAAGATAAATGTTATTGATAATTGTTGTTATGCAACTGCTATAACTTGCTGGGCAATCGAATGCTCACACTTGCTGTTAAAATAAAAACATTTTCAGCGAACCTAGAGAGAACTAAAAAATTAGGTGAAGATATCATTCATTACAGCTTCTCGATAACTTAATGTCATACCTCATTATTATTCCTTAATGCCTCGATTATAGGATCTTTTGGTATGACAAGAATAATCGTCCGATGTGAATACTTTGCATTCATAACTTTTAAGTGTTATACGTTTGCATTGCTTATTTTTAAACTCATATTCAACCTTTACTTAAGGTCTAAATCACTTATTAAAGTAATACATTAAGTGAATTTTACGTTCATAATCATTCCGTATAATTTCCCCACACTTTGTGTAATTAAACTCTCCTTTCTGGGTCCTCCCTTACCTCAGTGCTACGACACCCGAATTCAGTACAAAAGCCAGCGCTGCGTTGCCCAAGGAAAGAACCACATGTCCCTGAGCCGGCACTGCGGCGCCAGGAATTAAGCCTTCATTAGCGCTACAGCGCCAGGCCCAATCCTCTGAAAAATTTTGCAGTTTTTTTGCATAGTTGTAACGCTACCTTTAAAATCTCGTAACTTGATCATTTCTACTCGGAATGAATTTGTTTTTAAGGCATTAGAAATCTTACTACGTCCTCTTCAAATTCCGCCAAGCAAAAAAAAAATTCACGGGTTTTAATTAACCTTAGTTTTAGCTCAAAAGTCCTTTATTGTTCATTATACGCTATTTGTGTTTCTCGTTCGTTCGTCCGTAATATACTCATCCCATATCTAAACGAGTTCATTCTCGAACCTATGGTTCAAATTTTTCATATTCTCTAACATTCTTATGAAATCCCAATAATCTAGGTTCATTATCTGGCATTACAATTTCGTCCGAAAATCATAACGAACTATAATTTCAACTATTAACGTCCTTTACTAAACTTTTCTCCATAACTTCGTTATAACGTATTTTTAATCTGTTCCAAAGGGTATATTTTCATAATTTACTCAAGTCTAATATATTCTAACCAAACATATAGCAATAACCTCTAAGAGTCTTTTAAATTTGTCCATCAACAACTCGTTCCTAATTCATTCTTCGTATTCTCCATTCGTTCTTCGTTTTAGACCGTTATTTTAATTACGATTCCACTTTTACATTCATATTAGTGTTTTAAGTCCACTAATTCTTCCTTATTTTTTCGGATAGTTCATATGATTCCTTCGAATAATTCAACTATCAAAGCACTTCATATAACATATGAAAGCTTAAAAAATAAATGAAAAGAAGATTCAAATTCTTATTAATTACATATTTCTATGGTTAAACCATATTCATTATCATTTTCTACCATCTTTTTCTTCTATAATCCATAAGTTAAATAATTTTACATATGAAACTTAAAGAAAGATTAATTAAGACTAGGTTTTTGGTGACCTTTCTTCTTTGATCTTCTTCATGATTGATAAAGCTTGTAAATTATCTAGCTTTTCCTCTTCCTTTCCTCATTCCATCCGAATTCCCTCTCCTTTTCTCTCTCAATTTATTTGTCTTTGCTCTTGAATGTGTTAGTTGAAATAAACTAACACATTCAAGCAAATGCCTTACTATTTATCAACTTTCAAAACTTAGGGTATAATGGTCATTTTTTACCTTAGGTGCATTTTGGTCATTTGGTAAATAATACATTGGCTTTTTACCATTTTACCCTGATATATTCTTGGAATATTCTAAACTTAACTCTTAAGTTTCCTTAACTTAACCACACCTAACTTAACCATGGTTAATTGGTGGGAAAGTAGAAATGATCTAGCCACTTCTGTTGACTTTGACTTTCGTATTTATACCGTATAATTTTCGTATTAAACGCGTATTATACTCCGTATTATACGTCGTATTATAATTGTTAGGTTTGTAATATCCATGTACACAATCATATTGCATCAAAGTAGAGGAAGCATGGTAAAAATAGATTTTAAAATTTTACAAACTATATACCCGGATCATACTTTATGTGCAATTATTAATTAACGAAAGAGATGAAGAATAAGATTCATACCCTTGTAGAAACTAGCTTCCTCAGGTACAAGATCAACTTCAAATCCTTCTCACGTTCAGCTTGAATTCACTGGATTTGATTCCTTCCTTTGATCAACGTTAGCCACCTAAGTGTTTGGCCTCTAGAGGTGATCCACCAAGGAAGAACAGTTATTCAAGAAGATAGGTGTTTGGCTAAACTCTAATTCTATCTCTATAGAATATGTGTACTCTCCCAACTCTTGGAACAAAGTGCGTAACCTTAATCCATAATAATACCTTATTTATAGATATAGGCAACCCTCATAAACCATTTAGAATAGGGTTTTGATTTAATTAATTAAACTCCTTTAATTAATTAGGCTGCCTAATATTATTAGGAATAATTAATTAAACTCTTTTAATTAATCAGCCTCCTAATTATATTAGGAATAAGTGAGAGTACTTATATTAATTAATTCTTAAACCCTTTTAGGAATTAACTTAATAATAATAGTAATAATAATTTATATTCAATATTTCCAAAATATTAAATAATAAAGTTATTTAATTTAGTCAATCACTATAAATTAAATTAAATGCACTTAACTTATTATTACTATTATCCCATTTACTTCTTAAATAAATATTCTTCATTTTATGGTGTGACCATTTAGGTTTTCCATATTAAACCGGTTGTAAATAAATCAATTAGAACAATTCTAATCTTATTTAAATAAATAAATTAAACTATTAATTTATTTAAATAATTAACATTTATTCTACAATAAGGATAAGTCTCCTAAGCGTTTAACAACTTTCCAAATAATATAGATTTCAACATTAATCATAAAAGAACATTTGAGTAAATAGTTATCGTACAATTCAATCCTTCCACCATATAATGTCCCAATTAAATATAAGACATGAAATTACTTTCAAGTCTTATTTTAATTAATTATATGTATTTCGATTCACAAATTCACAACTCCAAATAATGCAAATTAGAAACTCATTTCTAATTTCATTCTACCTTGGCCAATGATCCCTGTGTTGTCATTTATCGAATCACGCAAGATATTTCTCTTCTTTTACTAGAAGTGATAGATTTTTTATTGATCATTCATTATTTCCATATATAACTTATTACATCCTAAGCATACCCTTTGATATACCTAAGGGTCTTAAGGGACATGTCAAAGTATAACTTATTGTACACAAGACACTATGATGATCTTAAGTCTAAGGATCACTTGTACTACTATCACTTCAGGAATTCCTATTGGCAGAAAAGTAAAACTCCATTATGTATTCCTTAACAAGCCACGTTCAGTGAACTTATTCTCCAATAAACACCTATATACTTGCTTTAGTGTCTACATACAAATGACCATGAGATCAATCATCCTCATCCAATGAGGAAGCAACGTATGTACCAATCTATCCTAATTCATTAATCCCCTTTTTAGTAATCCATCGATTGGGAACATTTTAGTTTTTAAGCTATCTAAGAATTTAGATGTCATTAGCACGATCTCATCATGATTCTAAAAGTATTGCTTAAAACTATGGGTTTATCACATATTATTAAAACAGCGCCATGTAGATAATTAAATATCTTTAGTAAATAAATACTTTTATTAATAAATGAATAAGATTGTTTACAAAGTATATGCTTTATCATCAAACATGATTGGCTTTAATGCATACTACTTTCAATAATTCGTATTCTACTCGTATAATAATTCGTATTATACTCATATTCTTCTTGTATAATAATTCATATTATATTAATAACCTTTTCTTTAATCTTCTTAAATTCAATTTATAGTCAAAAAAATACATTTTACGTTCTTCGAATTTTATTTGATATTCCGTCTTTCCTCGTCATTCTAACGTTAGCACGTTCTTTGAAAAATTAAAAAACTAAAAAATATTTTTCGGTGAATAATGTTTTGTTAAACGATCAAAAGTCGATAAAAATATTTTTCGCCGCTTTTATTTCGTCCGATTTCTACACGCTTTTGGAGAAAAACTTTTATTAGCTAATACAACTTTTCACAACATATTACCGGTAGATCTTGAAACAGAATGTCATTACGATATACAGATCTCTCAAAAAGACTTAGGGTTCAGAACTAGGTCGTATCGTTCTTCGAGTGAATAGTGCTTTTATGCAAATTTTCTCAAAAAAAATTTATTTTCATCTTAGAAACTTTTACTTATTAATAAAAACTTATTTTATTAAATAATATTTCTTTAAACTTAATTTATAAGTCTATTCGATTTCTCGGGACATTACATGAACCACGTAAAAATCTTGGTTTTTATGGTTTATTGATTATCTTGGGTAATTTGTTTAACTATGCATTATAACAGTGTTTATACACTACTTGGTTAAAATCAAAGTAATATAAATAAGGTTATGTATAACAGGTTCATATATACACTTAAGCATACAAGTAATACACGTCTGAATAGCTTCGATAATTAATAACAGTTTGACATAAACATCAAAGCTTGCAGGTTATACTTGTCTAGATAGCTTCTATAGCAAAGAATTTAAAATTTTCATTGTTATTACATACACCTATTTATTCAACCCTCCTTCTAAGTGTGCTCACACTGAATTTCAAAAAGGATTGTTACAACAACATTGAACTACTATTGATTCTCTACATTCAAATGCTAAAAGTTCAAGTGTTCCACTCTACAATCATAAGAAATTCTCACTGCAATTAAGTCCTTAGAAGAGCGACTTAAAGCCACTTAGAAGTTACTAAAACAATAGCATTGTCTTAGTGATTGTGTTAAGATTTAAGTGATTTTTCTATTCCAAGTCTGTGTGACTTAAATGATTCTTTGTCAATCAAATGTGTAAGGTTCTTTGTGAACTATGATATTTGTAATCAACTCATCCTTAGTGGATCATCTCTACTCACGGAGTAGAAGAAAAGACTAGCTATGAGACTTTTGTACTTCGAACCTTTTAAAGATTATTGTGTCTTTATTTTCTGTCTTATTTATCTTTTGCACTTTTAACTGTTTTATACTCTACGATCTGTATGTAGTTTAACTCTACGTTTTGCACTAAATTCAGAACTTTACATTTTATTTAATTTTTGAAGGGGTTTTATAAACATATTATGTTGTGCTTAATCTTAAATTAGTTGGCTTGCTTAATTAATTGGTAACATAACTTAAAAAGAAATTTTTTAAAAATCTATTCAACTTTCTTCTAAATCTCTTTTGTGCTCTCCAAACTAACAACTTAGAGTATCTCAACTGAATATGTTAATAAAGTATTTTACTATAAGAAATTAGGGATGTAGCGAAGGAAATTTTGTGAAGAAATTTCTTTCTTCACATGAAGAGTTTTATAGCGAAGGAACAGTGAAGGAACAAAATATAGTGACAATATAGTTATTAGCGAAAGAAACATCATTCACAATTTATATTTTTTTCTCTCGCAAAATTGAGGTGATAGAAGTATTTTTTGTTCTAATTTATGATGAAAATTTGCGAGGAAAAAATCTATTAGTGAAGGAATTATTACTCACTATATATTATTGTTCAAAAGTTTTTTTGTGAGAAATAAAATTGGTCTCTATTTTGTTCTAAATAAATTTTTTAGAATTAATTGTGGTGAATATAAATTGTAATATAAATACATTTAATTTATTACAATAAAAATTATTTTTAATAATATTTTGAAGTAACTTATAATATCTACTATTTCTTTAATCAAAGTAAATAACATTATAATAATTTAAACTTTGAAATTTCATAAATTGACCATGAAAAAAATAATAAGGCTCTTATGTGGAATAGCTCACAAATGCTAAAAAAAAAGTACTCATTTATTCTTTAGAAAGAGTTAAGTGTGAGTTTATTCTTAATTAATTTATGATATCATACAACTCAAATTCTAATGTAATTTTTTTTAAAAATAGAATGTTATTCTTAATAATAAGTTTAAAATAATTTATAATATTAAAAGTTTTATTAATTAAAATATTAAGTTACAATAATTCAAAATTTAAAAAACTATAAATTGACAATAAAAAAGTTATAATAATTAAGACTCTTTTTATGGAATAGATCACAAATATGTTAAATTATTATTTTTTTGTTCTACAAAAGATTTATATTTCAGTTCATTATTAATTAATTTATAATATTCTAAAATTTTAATTTAAATCTATTTAAAATTTTAAAAAATTAATTTTATTTATAATAATATTTTTTAAAGAGTTTACAAATATGAGTTGTTTTTATAAGTTAAAATCAAACTCTTGTTTTTTTTAACAGAGTTCCTCATTTACGAGTTGTGTTCTTGGTCCGATCGAAAAGGAGTTTAATGTGAAACAAAGGCCAATTTAGGTTTCTCCTCCCCACCTTGAGCCAAAATTGATATACGGATGTTTTCAATCAAGAGATCGCGAGTGCTTAAAGCCAAGAGGAGAGAGAATTTGAGTGTTTCCCTGCCCGATTTCTTCATTCGATCACTTCAATTATGTCGGACAGAAAGCTTGTTGTATGCCTCTCCGCCTTTCATATTGTTTACATTGATTTTCTTGCCTTTTGGCAAATTTCTTACCTTATGATGTGATTGTTTATGTTTTAGGTTTTAGGCATTCCGTGGGAAATTAATACAGATGGATTAAGGAATAACATCTCCAAATTTGGGATATTGGACGACTGTATTGTTATGAAGGTTAGCCTTTTGTTGTTTTTAGCAATAAACTTTAGCTTTTTGATATGTTTTTTCTTTCTTCTTGTATTATATCTTGAAGAGTTCTTTTGATTGATGAGGCATACGAGCAGTTATGTTAAATTCAATAATGTTGATTCTGATAAATTGGGTTTAAACCTCCCTAAACGTCTATGAAGTATGTCCTAAAAATGAATGCACGTGTTTGATAAAATTACTCTTAAAGCTGTTTAGTTTAAAAACAAAGAATTAGGACTTAAATAGTTAAATTAAGACGTCTTACAATTACAGATGGAGAGAGCTTCAATTGTAAGAATTAATCTTGTTGATGAAGAATGTGATAAACTTATTCTAAAATTTGCATTTAAAATATATTTTGGAATATTAACCAGTTCAAGATGTGACGGTTTGTTTGTACACTAGTTTATCACAGGAGAACATCCCTTGTGAAAAGGGCCATGCACTACCCATGACTTTGCAGCAACTAAATGTGCCATAAGTGACAAGTATGGTGTTTTCTTTAAATTAATTACGAGTGTTAAGTTAAAAAACCGTGTTTCATAAGCTGAACATGGAGACGTTGATATTTGAAGCTCATTTAATTAAATATAGATATCTTTTTCTTTTCTTTTCATGGAGAATTTTATTGGAAGGTGGTTGTTTGATTTAATTAATTACCTAGCTTTGACGCAGTTGTAGAAGTCATATTTTTTGTTTGTACACCAAAATATTCTAGGATTTTACATCTATATTTTCTTATCACCTTAAAAATGGAAAGGAAAAAGTACACATTTAGGTTTTCCATTTCATTTTTCATATTGTGGTAGACTGATTATACTGTATAGTATATTTTTTTAGCTATATATAAAGAAATAATCTTTATATAGATAGGAAAACTAAGAACAGGCAGACCTGCAATGAATTGTTTAGGTCTAACTATACCCGTTTTTGTCTAAAAGAATGTAACATTTACTTCTTTTCCCTCTGGAAAATGGCTGAAGAGAGTGTGCATGTTGAAGGTGTATGTGTATGCATTTAGCTTTGTGTCATGTCTTGCAGCATGTGCATAAATATTGACAACAATTCTGGTTGCTTTGTTGGTGAAGCCAATACACTATATTTTTCCCTATCTGATTTATGCAAAGTTATATTAATATAACGTGTCATTTCTAATTTTTTGGACCTACCTTATATTTTTGTTTATCATTATATGGTTATGTATGAAGGTTACATAAACAAGATTCCTAGCTTAAGCTCCTACATGTAAACAAGCTTATGTATAATTGCAGCTAGAAGTTTAATGCTTTTAATATGGATGTTGGCATTTTGATCATATTTTCAACAAAAGAAGATTTTAGTAGGAAAGAAAGAATACAGGGCGAGAAGTTCTCGAAAAAAATGCATATCGAAAAGAAAAACAAAGTCGTAAAGCAGGACTGCCCTCCAATCCTTCTGCAAATCGGAAATAAAACTCTGGGCTAAAGGCTAAAGGCTAAAGGCTAAAGCTCGTAAAGATGCTAGAAAAATAATCTATTTCCATAACAATTTATAGTAAACGAGCGACAACTAAAGATACAACAATTCCTCTCCATCAAAATGCTCTAGAGAATAGGAAACCAATTGCATCGCTACAACTCTTCGTCCTAAGCACAAATAAGGAAAATCAAAGTTGCTATGAATATAGCATCAAAGAAAATGTGAGCACATATGTGTATTTTGTTCATCCATTGTACTTTTTATTATGAAAAGATAGAAAGAAGGATGTTTTTTTTAGGATAGTCTGCATATCTTCTTATGAAGTGTAGAGTCATGATATATTATTTTCATCCCTGTTTACAGTTTCATATTACATTTGTTTAAAAGACGGTGCCACTTGCACGTGAATATTGTATATTAAATCAATCATCCTTTTTTGCCTACATCATTCCCCAGTCTCCAATTTTATTTTGTGAAGTTTCAATAATGCTATCTGGTTATCTTTAACAAGTATCATTATACCACCACAAGAGCATTAAGTCCCAGCTGATGTACGAGTTAGATTCAATATAGATGTTTGACTACAATTATATAGAAGCTTTACCAGCCAATCTAGCTAGCACCAAGTCAAGTTTTAGATCACTGTGAACAATTTACTTAATAAACTAATTTTTTAACAATTTATGCATAATGTTCCCTAAAATCTTCTAGTCATGTGACTTGCCATGTCAAAAGATGATCTAACATGTCAATGGCAGTTCAACTAGTGATTATGTACCTACATAAACAGAGGGCAAAGTATCCAAATTACTATATATTTCCTTAATTACTTCAATACAATTGATCGTCTTTTGCATGTATATATCAACTATAATGTCATTCTTATTTTTATCCTAACATTTAGAAGTTAGAAGCACATAGCACATCTGGACACAATCTGGCATCTGACAGTTGTCCAAAAGATGATACAATATATCCTAACATTTGGCAAGACTGTCCGATTTACCCAACAACTTGTTCTTTTTGCCCCACATGCTGTTACTGTACATTCTCATGTGCAAAATCTCCTTCCTAATTAGTCCTCAAAACATGTATTTTAATGTTTTTGATTGAATTTATTTCAATAGTAATCTATAGTTGGCACTATAACATATTGGTTTCTTATGCAACAGCCAACTTTGAGGCATCTAGCTGTGTCCACTCTGCGACATCTCATAGAAAAGACCCGGTTAGTACCGAAACTTTAGCTTTTTTTTCTTGTTTTTAATCTTATTTACCTCTATTGTCCCAGTATTAAGTTTTGAGTTTACAAGAATAGAAGTTTTTTGTGTGTTTACGTGTTTTCCTGACTGTCTATGTCTATCTGGCAGTCCGTGCTCACTTGTGCTGTAGTTGTTTTCCTTTCTCAATTGGTCTGACTTATTTCAATTTTTCTGTGGTTATAAGTCTATGCTATTATCAGCTTATGCTCTTATACTCTAATCAGCACAGCTGGAGAGACCTTCAAATATCAAACTCTTATAATTGCAACTGGTTTCCACAGTAAGCATGCACTCTCTATGGATTTTCATCATATATACACGAACATCTTACGTCTTTATTTTCATTGCCATTACATTAATCTTCTATATTTTTGTAGGTGCTGAGGTTAACAGATTTTGGTATACAAGGGGTTTATGCCAAAAATATTTTTTACCTGAGAGATTGATGACACTAATAAGCTTTTGGAAGCCATTAAAGCGAGGAAAAATGGGAAGGTTGTGATTGTTAGGGGAGGATACATAGGTTTCGAGCTTAGTGCAGTGATGAAGCTCAATAATTTAGATGTCAAAATGGTTTACCCAGAACCATGCATGGTGCATTAAGTGGAGATTATTTTACCTTTTATAGAGTTGCTTTTCATTGTTATTTGACTTGGAGTTGACCTTTAATTGTTATTTGACTTGGAGTTGGTCTTTTTTTTTAACGAAAAAATTGTATCTTACACTCAGTCTATTGTGTGTACTGTTGCTCAGAAACATGCATTAGGGGAGTGGACAGCTGGTGTGACACCCTCAAATCCGGGTATTTCGATTCCACAGGATTTGGTGTTTACTGTACAAGCATCATCTATCTATCTACCCATAAATAATATCAAACCATACAATAGATAGAAATCATAAAAAAATCTCTTCCCTTAAGGGTTACATCAACTGAATCATAAATAAATCCCAGGTTACTCTAACCTTAAAACATCTGTGCGGAATTCTAAACAAATAAGTCTTAACATCAACATAACTCAAGTCTTAAACAAATACATCAGTTAATAAATAACAGGTCTTCATCATTTGCTAACTTTGCCCTTGCCCTTACTAGTGGAGGGTTCATCACTTCTTTCGTTCTTAACTGCAATGTTATTATTAAGCAAGAGTGAGCACAAATGTCCACAAGTATAATAATGAAATAACAGTATAATAACATGCGAATAAATCAAAGACGTCTAAATAAGAGCTCAACTTTTGAATTAAGAATGAATAACAAGAATCAAAAGAATTCTGAGGGTCATAAGACCTTGAACTATGTCCTAGGTTATCAAGGATTATACTTGAAACCTTTAACAGTCATAAGACTATGGACCTTCTTCTCGTACTTAGGGGGATCAGCCCTTAGTACCATACTGTGCACAATATCTTAGCGCTAAAGCGTAAATAATCCCCTATACAGGGTTGTTCATCTCAGTTTGACATTCGAGTCCGCACCAAAGGAGTTTGGTTTGGATAAATTCATCAAGGGTTCTGAAATTTAGAACGCTCATCAACTATGGACTAGTTGAATCAATAAGGTTCACTAGTCTAATAAGGTTCAACAATAATTGATATTTGATTTGAATAAAAATCTCAAAAGTATACAATAGGACAATTATTGTATAACTGAATCATACTTTGGAAAGGTAATTAATCTTTAATATCATGCTTGAACTTGAATAATAACAAGGATAATTTATTCAAGGTAAATAATAAACTTGATCAATAATGACAAGTAGGGTTAGGGAAACTTGCTCGACATAAAAGTAACGTTTAAGTTTAAATAAACTTGCTCAATAGAATGGAGTTAGGGATAGGATACTTGCCTCGTGCGTAGATTACACTTTAACTAAGCACGTTCTTTGAATTAAATTCTACATACCATTCATATACACAATACCAGTTAATTATAATTTAACTAATCAATATAAACTCATTCTCGTTGTCTACTTTAATTATTGACTAAACTTAGTCAAATTATCACGTTGTCACATAATTTATACTTCATGAATTATCAAACTAATTATGTATTTAATAATTCAATTCACATATAATATTTTATTACATGTTAAACAACTATTTTATCATCTCATAATACCTCTAACATGATTACATGTTCATTACATCAATCCACTAACACTTGTTAGACTTTAACATTTTAAAAATATATTTCTGACATTTTTTGGAGAGTGGCGCTGCGGCGCCACTAATGTGCTAAGGAGTCGCGCTGCGGTGCGGTGGCGCTGTGGCCGGGCCCTTGGCGCTGCGGCGCTGTGGCGCCGTGACTCGAGTCTTGGCGCTGCGAGCGCTGTGGCGCTGCGGCGCGAGAAATCAGTTCTAGAGCTGGCGCCGCGGCGCGAGACCCCAGAAACTGAATCTCAGTTCGCGAAGAACACAGAGTTCAGCGAAATCAACACATTTTTAACACTAATTTCACCAAATCACATATACCAACATGTCATAATTCATGCATAATCATAATACAACATCTATAAAGTGATTTTAACCTATTAAAACATATAATCACATATTTAAATCATAAAAATTTAGACTGTTCTTGAAGTTCTTGAGGATTTTGAACAAAATTTATAATTTAACGCTACGGATTCGTTATAAGGCCAAATCCGTTCGTTTAAAGCTTGATCACTTCGTATTAACATGCTCAATAATATAAGGGTGTAAAATTTAGGGATAATATATAATCAATACATCAATTATCACATATAAGGCCATATGGCCATATCACGTACTCTGTTTATTTTGAAAAACATACGTACGACATGTTTTCATGACACTGATGTTATGGTTTACAACATATATATAATTAAATACGATGTGCTATAACATAACACATATACAACTCATAATCAATACTCCTAACTCAATTACAGAGGTTAAACCAAAACTTTGAAACTTATATTCGTGAAACTTTTAAAGAGCGTAATAATAAAAATTGGGTTGAAGATATTACCCAAACGTAGATTAGTAGTATTGAAATCTTTCCCAATTTCTTCTTAACTCTCAAAATCTCTGAACTCTCAAGTTTTCTCTCTGATATGCTATTCTAGACTTAGGCAATATCGACAAAAAAAGAAAAAGAAAGCGTATTTGTTAAGAATAACAGAGAACTGACGTGCGTCATTGCCAGTTAACCCAGTCATGGTTAACTGGTGGTAACTCCCACTAAGGCCATGTTTGGCTAGCTAAAAATAGGTTTTAGAAATCATTTAATTTAATAAAGCTTTATTATATAGTTTAAATAATGTCACATCCATATAAAATAAATTAATATTTTATTTAATTTACTTTAAATAAAATATAATAATTTCTCAATAATGCACATAGTCACATAATTAAATTTCTCATTAATAAATAATGTCAAATTATAAATTCTTTAATTAATAATTAAATTAATTAAAATACCAATATGCTTATTAAATGATTCAATTAATTCAATAAGCTCACATAATTACATACTTTGATAATAAAAATTTTCTACATTAATTTAATAAATGTAACACATATAATTAAATTAATCTACCACAATTGCATCAATTGATTATTTAATCTAATAATTAAATCGTCGAAAAATATTTATTTACTTCAATAAATATTTAAAATAATTTACACTTCAATAAATATTTAAAATAATTTACAAAATTCTCGTTCGTCACATCTTTCCCCCCTTAAAGGGTTTCTGTCCCCAGAATCACGACTCAATAATTTCGACCCGTTACATTCTCCCCCCTTACAAAGATTCTGTCCCCAGAATCGCATACACATAATTAAGTAAATAAATGAGGGTAATTCTTCATCATATTCTCTTCGAGTTCCCACGTAGCTTCTTCAGCGTTGTGGTTCCTCCAAATTACCTTAACAGAAGGTATAACTTTATTTCTGAGAACTTGTTCTTTTCGGTCGACAATTTGGACAGGAATTTCTTCATAAGATAAGTCTTTCTCAAAATGCAGGGGTTCGTATTCAATTACATGCTTGTAATCAGGTTTGTAAGGTCGTAACACAGAAACATAGAAGACGTTGTGGATATTCTCGAGTGCTGGAGGTAAGGCTACCTCGTACGCAACTTCTCCAATTCTTCGCAGTACCTCAAAGGGTCCAATAAATCTTGGGCTCAATTTTTCTTTCTTTCCGAACCTGATCTTTCCCTTCCAGGGAGAGACCTTCAAGAAAACATAACTACCTGGTTCAAACTCAATATTTTTACGATGTGGATCAGCGTATTTCTTCTGTCGATCTTGAGCTGCTACCAGCCGTGCTCGGATCACTTTGACTATTTCTATCGTCTGCTGTACCAATTCTGGCCCTAGCAATTGTCTTTCACCAACTTCATCCCAATAAAGCGGAGTTCTGCACTTTCTACCGTATAACGCTTCGTAAGGCGGTATACCAATACTAGCGTGGTAACTGTTGTTGTAGCCGAACTCTACTAACGGTAGGTGATCATCCCAATTTCCTTTAAAGTCCATTACACAGGCTCGTAACATATCTTTCAGTGTTTGAATCGTTCGTTCGCTCTGTCCGTCTGTTTGAGGGTGGTAAGCTGTACTCATTCGCAGTTGTGTACCCATGCATTCCTGAAGACGTTTCTAGAAATTTGATGTGAAGCGCGGATCCCTATCGGAAACAATAGACACCGGCACTCCGTGCCTCGAAACAATCTCTTTCACATATAATCTTGCCAACTGATCTAAGTTAAATCTGATTTTGATAGGAAGGAAGTGCGCGGATTTCGTCAATCGGTCAACGATAACCCATACTGCGTCGTAGCCTTTCTGAGTCGTCGGAGGGCCAACCACGAAGTCCATCGTAATATGTTCCCATTTCCATTCTAGGATCTCCAACGGTTGTAGCAATCCATTCGGTCTCTGATGTTCTGCTTTAACTTTCTGACATGTCAGGCATTTGGCAACACATTCTGCAACATCACGTTTCAAATTCGGCCACCAGAAATGTTGTCGAAGATTTTGGTACATTTTTGTACTACCAGGGTGAATCGAATATCTTGAACTATGAGCCTCACTCAAAATTTCTTCCTTAATTTCTTGTACTGGCGGAACCCAAATTCTGCTTTCAAATCTCAATATTCCTTCCTTATCCATCTTAAATCTTGGTTCGGTTCCTTCAGATATCTTCATTGTTACCTTTTTGCATTCATTATCCTGAAGCTGAGCCTCCTTCACTCTATCTAGTAGAGTTGTATCAGATTGCATCTGAAATAACTTCTCATCAATCTCCATAGGATACTTCACTTCTAACTCCAGTTTCTCAATATCTGCAATTAGCTCCTGCTGAGCAGTCAACATCATCAATTTCTCACGACCCTTTCTACTTAAGGCGTCGGCAACCACATTAGCCTTACCCGGATGGTATAAAATCTCACAGTCATAATCCTTGATTAATTCCAACCATCTTCTTTGACGCATATTCAAATCTTTCTGTGTAAAAATATATTTCAGACTCTTGTGGTCCGTATATATTTCACACTTCTCCCCGTATAGATAGTGCCTCCAAATTTTCAAAGCAAAAACAACTGCAGCTAACTCCAAATCATGGGTTGGGTAACCCTTCTCGTAATCCTTCAACTGTCGTGATGCATACGCAATGACTTTGCCGTTTTGCATCAGCACACAGCCAAGTCCTTTATGCGACGCATCGCTAAAAATAACAAAATTTCCTGTATCATCCGGAAGAGATAACACAGGCGCTGTACTCAACCTCTTCTTTAATTCTTGAAAACTCTCCTCACACTTCTCCGTCCAAACAAATTTCACAGCTTTTCGAGTTAAATTCGTTAACGGAGTTGCGATCTTAGAAAAATCTTGTATGAATCTTCTATAATATCCTGCTAATCCAAGAAAACTTCTTACTTCTGACGGCGTTCTCGGCTGATCCCAGTTAATCACAGCTTCTACTTTGGATGGATCTACCGAAATTCTATCTTTATCGATTACGTGACCAAGAAATTGTACTCTCTCGATCCAGAATTCGCATTTCGAAAATTTAGCATACAACTTCTCCCTTCTCAATACTTCCAACGTTAACCTCAAGTGTTCTTCATGTTCCTCTTTGGTTTTGGAATATACCAAAATGTCGTCTATAAATACCACCACGAATTTGTCCAAAAACGGCTTGAATACACCATTCATTAGTCCCATAAATGCTGCAGGAGCATTCGTAAGACCAAACGACATTATTAAAAACTCATAATGACCATATCGCGTTCGGAACGCTGTCTTCGGTACATCCTCTGGCCTCACCTTCAGTTGGTGATAACCACTCCTCAAGTCAATCTTGGAAAAGTATTTTGCTCCCTTCAATTGATCAAACAGATCATCGATCCTCGGTAATGGATATCTGTTTTTCATCGTGACCTTATTTAATTCTCTGTAGTCAATGCAGAGCCTCATCGATCCGTCCTTCTTTTTCACGAACAACACCGGCGCTCCCCACGGCGATACGCTCGGTTGAATGTACTTTTTGTCCAACAATTCTTGTAGTTGTACCATTAATTCCTTCATCTCTACTGGCGCCATTCGGTATGGTGCCTTCGATATTGGAGCAGTTCCGGGCGCCAAATCAATCACAAAGTCTACTTCTCTATCTGGTGGAAGTCCTGGCAAATCGTCTGGAAATACATCGACGAAGTCCCTCACAATCGGTATCTCCTCTACCTTCGGGTTCTCTTTTCGACTGTCGACTATGCAAGCTAAATATCCTACACAGCCTTGTCTTAATAACTTCCTGGCCTGCAACATCGTCAGACAACTCGCTTGTCTAGGCGACTTGCTACCATAAAACACAACCTTTGACGGAGTCATAAGGTTAATACGCTTCTTTTGGCAGTCAATTACAGCCCCATAATTGGATAGCCAATCCATACCCAATATAACGTCGAATTCCCCCAATCGAATAGGGATAAGATCTACGTTCATGATATTACCCTTAATATCCACTCTACAATTCTTATACACATGCTTAACAGGAATTATCTCTCTATTCACAATTTCTATAATCATGGGATATTCCAATTCATCCTTAAGCAAATCTAAACTATTAGCAAAGTCATCGGATATAAAGGAACAAGTAGCACCCGAATCAAATAAAACGTAAGCATTAATTTCATTGATCGGAATGATACCTGATACCACATCACGAGACTGGATTGCATCCTGCACCGTCATATTGAAAGTTCTGGCGGTTGGTCGGTTTGTTGCAGGTGGTCCGGTGATGGTTAAGGTATTTTCACTGCTATTTCCCCGGTTTCCTCCTTGTCCTGATCCTTTCGATCCCTTCTTGGGACAGTCTCTTGCTAAATGATCTTTCGAATCACAGTTGAAACAAGCACCCTTCTTTGGGTTTGGACAATTTGGTGCTATGTGGCCTTCCTGACCACAATTGTAGCACACTCTCTTTCCCTTCAAACAAACTCCTAGATGTGCCTTGCCGCAAGTCGGACATGCTTCTATCTTCTTTTTCTGCCCTCCGTGTTGACTTCCAGCTGTCGAGTTATCCGTCCACTTCCTCTTCTGATTATTATTATTCCCAGTATTACTTCCACCAGTCTTGTTATTACCTTCATTCTCACTCTTTTTCTTTTTCTGTTCTTGGTTGTACTTAGTCACTGCATCACTTCCTCCTTCCGCGAGAATGGCCTTTTCCAAAACTCCTGCAAACGTGTTAAGTTGAAACATTGATACCTTGCTGTATACCCAAGGCTTCAGTCCTTGTTCGAATCGTCTGGCTTTCCTCTCGTCAGTGTGTACTTGATACGGGGCAAACCTTGCCAACTCATCGAATTTAGCCGCGTATTCAGGCACGCTCATATTTCCTTGTTTCAGTTCCAGAAATTGCACCTCCATCTGATTCTGTGAACTAGCTGGGAAATACATTTCGAAAAACATCTCTTTGAATCTCTCCCACGTAATTACACCTTCACCTCCTCGCATCTTGTTTGCCTGCCACCAGTAGCTAGCCTCAGACTTCAGCATAAATATCGCAAAAACGGTCTTCTGATCTTCTCGAACCCTAGCAACGTCGAAAACCTTCTCCATTTCCATCACCCACGTTTGAGCCTCGATCGGATTTCTGGAACCTTTGAACTCTGGCGGTCCCACCGCCTTAAAATCTTTAAACGTTGTGCTAAGTGGAGCTTACGGTTGGTTATTCATGACTCCAGTTAGTAAATTAACTAGCTGTTGAACTGGATTAACGTTGGCATTATTGTTATTATTGGTTGACTCTTCCTGAGCCGGTTGACGTTGTTGTCTTCTCCTTGGCGGTATTTTTCTGTTAAATACACGCTTATTAGAACTTTATTTATTTCTCTAAATAGTTAAGGCATTACTCAACAATTAAACATACTCATTTAACACATCATCTCAAATAATTGATATATTTTATTCAAATCAAAAGTTTTAACATTAAACTATAGCATCACTGCTATTTACATCAACTATCCCGAGATAAAGAATCTACAGGATTTAAAACATCAAAATATTCTTTTGTTTATAAACACATCGGAATTTACATCATTAACTATTAAATAGTTTTCACATAATTAATACTAATACTATCACTGTCTGTTAAGGCTTCGAATAGCCTTGCTACGTTCCTCTTCCATGATACGAGACATCGTCCTACGATCCAGCATGTACGATGGTAGACCTTCAAACTGGATTGGGTACCTCAAGACTCGACCTTGGGTCTCATTCATTGCTTTGTTAAGTGTGGAGTATGTCTCTCCAATCTTCGCCTTCTTAGCACGACTATCATCTTCTGCACGATCAGCTCGACGTGATTCTCTTACCCATCATTCCTCTGCTATTTTCAATCTTCCAGAGGTTTCTTTCAGTTCTTTCCTCAGCTTCTCTATTTCCTCGGTCTTATCTTTGGTTTGACCCTTCTCATGGACCAAATCCCATTCTATATTTCCTAGTCGTGAGTGAAGAGTCAAAATCTCCCTCTCCTTCTCCTCCAGAGTAGACTGCTGAACAGTCGCTCGCTCGGTCAATTCCTGAACCTCATCTTGTAACTCAACATTACGGTCATATAATGTGTCATACATCTCTACATCAACAGTGTACCGTGGTAGCTCCTCTTCTTCTTCCTCCTCCTCAAACTCCTCCTCAGGACCCTCCTCAAGATCAATCTCAGGTTCATGCTCCTGACCAACAACAGTGATCAATGGAGATGAAACCCTCTGCACCAGCTGCTCCCTAACGACATGAATGTCTCGGGGCTCCTCCTCAGTCGATCCTACAAGTACACGAGATCCCTCCTCAGTAGGTACTATAGGTAAATGGGGTCCCTCCTCAGCTTGACTAGCTTCTCCATCATTCGTCATCTTGACAACAAAATTTTAAGTTTTAGTTACTAATCCGTGCTAGCGAACACATAAATTAACACATAGACACATAACGTATTTTATTATCTTCAATGAATTACCAAAAATTCATTTCTTAAAACTCGATAAGAGTTTTTCGTTACTATCTTCTTTCTATAAGGTTACTACCTAAGGTTGTTTCCCCCACCTAAGGTTCATAACCTATAGCTCTGATACCAACTTGTGACACCCCCAAATCCGGGTACTTCGATTCCACAGGATTTGGTGTTCACTGTACAAGCATCATCTATCTATCTACCCATAAATAATATCAAACCATACAATAGATAGAAATCATAAAAAAATCTCTTCCCTTAAGGGTTACATCAACTGAATCATAAATAAATCACAGGTTACTCTAACCTTAAAACATCTATGCGGAATTCTAAACAAATAAGTCTTAACATCAACATAACTCAAGTCTTAAACAAATACATCAGTTAATAAATAACAGGTCTTCATCATTTGCTAACTTTGCCCTTGCCCTTACTAGTGGAGGGTTCATCACTTCTTTCGTTCTTAACTGCAATGTTATTATTAAGCAAGAGTGAGCACAAATGCCCACAAGTATAATAATGAAATAACAGTATAATAACATGCAAATAAATCAAAGACGTCTGAATAAGAGCTCAACTTTTGAATCAAGAATGAATAACAAGAATCAAAAGAATTCTGAGGGTCATAAGACCTTGAACTATGTCCTAGGTTATCAAGGATTATACTTGAAACCTTTAACAGTCATAAGACTATGGACCTTCTTCTCGTACTTAGGGGGATCAGCCCTTAGTACCATACTGTGCACAATATCTTAGCGCTAAAGCGTAAATAATCCCCTATACAGGGTTGTTCATCTCAGTTTGACATTCGAGTCCGCACCAAAGGAGTTTGGTTTGGATAAATTCATCAAGGGTTCTGAAATTTAGAACGCTCATCAACTATGGACTAGTTGAATCAATAAGGTTCACTAGTCTAATAAGGTTCAACAATAATTGATATTTGATTTGAATAAAAATCTCAAAAGTATACAATAGGACAATTATTGTATAACTGAATCATACTTTGGAAAGGTAATTAATCTTTAATATCATGCTTGAACTTGAATAATAACAAGGATAATTTATTCAAGGTAAATAATAAACTTGATCAATAATGACAAGTAGGGTTAGGGAAACTTGCTCGACATAAAAGTAACGTTTAAGTTTAAATAAACTTGCTCAATAGAATGGAGTTAGGGATAGGATACTTGCCTCGTGCGTAGATTACACTTTAACTAAGCACGTTCTTTGAATTAAATTCTACATACCATTCATATACACAATACCAGTTAATTATAATTTAACTAATCAATATAAACTCATTCTCGTTGTCTACTTTAATTATTGACTAAACTTAGTCAAATTATCACGTTGTCACATAATTTATACTTCATGAATTATCAAACTAATTATGTATTTAATAATTCAATTCACATATAATATTTTATTACATGTTAAACAACTATTTTATCATCTCATAATACCTCTAACATGATTACATGTTCATTACATCAATCCACTAACACTTGTTAGACTTTAACATTTTAAAAATACATTTCTGACATTTTCTGGAGAGTGGCGCTGCGGCGCCACTAATGTGCTAAGGAGTCGCGCTGCGGCGCGGTGGCGCTGTGGCCGGGCCCTTGGCGCTGCGGCGCTGTGGCGCCGTGGCTCGAGTCTTGGCGCTGCGAGCGCTGTGGCGCTGCGGCGCGAGAAATCAGTTCTAGAGCTGGCGCCGCGGTGCGAGACCCCAGAAACTGAATCTCAGTTCGCGAAGAACACAGAGTTCAGCGAAATCAACACATTTTTAACACTAATTTCACCAAATCACATATACCCACATGTCATAATTCATGCATAATCATAATACAACATCTATAAAGTGATTTTAACCTATTAAAACATATAATCACATATTTAAATCATAAAAATTTACACTGTTCTTGAAGTTCTTGAGGATTTTGAACAAAATTTATAATTTAACACTACGGATTCGTTATAAGGCCAAATCCGTTCGTTTAAAGCTTGATCACTTCGTATTAACATGCTCAATAATATAAGGGTGTAAAATTTAGGGATAATATATAATCAATACATCAATTATCACATATAAGGCCATATGGCCATATCACGTACTCTGTTTATTTTGAAAAACATACGTTCGACATGTTTTCATGACACTGATGTTATGGTTTACAACATATATATAATTAAATACGATGTGCTATAACATAACACATATACAACTCATAATCAATACTCCTAACTCAATTACAGAGGTTAAACCAAAACTTTGAAACTTATATTCGTGAAACTTTTAAAGAGCGTAATAATAAAAATTGGGTTGAAGAGATTACCCAAACGTAGATTAGTAGTATTGAAATCTTTCCCAATTTCTTCTTAACTCTCAAAATCTCTGAACTCTCAAGTTTTCTCTCTGATATGCTATTCTAGACTTAGGCAATATTGACAGAAAAAGAAAAAGAAAGCGTATTTGTTAAGAATAACAGAGAACTGACGTGCGTCATTGCCAGTTAACCCAGTCATGGTTAACTGGTGGTAACTCCCACTAAGGCCATGTTTGGCTAGCTAAAAATAGGTTTTAGAAATCATTTAATTTAATAAAGCTTTATTATATAGTTTAAATAATGTCACATCCATATAAAATAAATCAATATTTTATTTAATTTACTTTAAATAAAATATAATAATTTCTCAATAATGCACATAGTCACATAATTAAATTTCTCATTAATAAATAATGTCAAATTATAAATTCTTTAATTAATAATTAAATTAATTAAAATACCAATATGCTTATTAAATGATTCAATTAATTCAATAAGCTCACATAATTACATACTTTGATAATAAAAATTTCCTACATTAATTTAATAAATGTAACACATATAATTAAATTAATCTACCACAATTGCATCAATTGATTATTTAATCTAATAATTAAATCGTCGAAAAATATTTATTTACTTCAATAAATATTTAAAATAATTTACACTTCAATAAATATTTAAAATAATTTACAAAATTCTCGTTCGTCACAGCTGGGGCTCAACTTTGTGACATGTTACATCTGCCAGTACGTTCCAGAATTTTTCTACATCAAGTTTATTTTTGTTGTTTTCTTTCAGTTTTCCTTAGGTTATTGTGTCATTTTTTAATAGGTTAGAATCGCGATGGATGGCATTTAACAACTATGAATCAATTGAGGTATTTACTAATAGCTATATTTTTGTCTTTATCCTTCATTAATCTCTCACTTAATTTAAGTTTGTCAGTTTCATCTTTTCTTATTCTTCATCTTATTGAAATTGAATTTTGGTGTTATTCTTGCAGCATGAAGTTTACACGCCCAACCTTGACTTTCTTGAAAAAAATAATGAAGTGGATCTAACATGACACACTTTATTCCTTCTAGTTCATTGTTATTCTTTCAGTTTTCTTATGTTAGTTAATAAATTTTGTAGGTACTATGGTCCTTAGGAGACCAAGGCACTATTACAAATTTTGTAGTTGTTGTGACTCGAATATTATCTATTTATATGTGAAATATTAATTTTATTAGTTCTTTATACATTAGCTTATCAATTAGTTTGAAACAAGTATGACAATATTTATACTTGTTTGAAAAATAAATTTAATATTTCTTATAGAGATTAATAATAATAATAGGAGAATATGGAGGTGCACAGCCGTGTAACTTTTAAAGTTACACGGTCTACGATCGTAGAGTGATTTCACTTTACAATCGTAGAGTAGTCACTCCACGATTTGTGAATTCACTCTACTATCATGGATTACTCTACGATAGTAGAGTGAATTCACTCTACTATCTGTGAACTACTTTACGCTCTACGATCGTAGAGTGAAATCACTTTACGATCGTAGACCGTGTAACTTTAAAAGTTACACGGCTGTGTACCTCCATTTTTACCATAATAATAATAAATATGAAATCATTGATTTGAGAATCAATTATAATTTTCAATGAATTTTGATTATTTAACAATTAATTTTTTATTTATAAATTTATAATTTGTGAAGAAATTTTTCTGTCACTAAATTGAAGAAAGATTCTCAATTTATAATTAGTGAAGGAAATTATTCTCTCGTTAAATAAATTTGTTCTTCACAATATATTATTTGTGAGGGAATAAAGGTATTCACTAATTTAAAATAGTCATTCTTAAAATATTATTTGTGAAGGAAATTAATCTTTCACTAAATAACAATATTCAATTACCAAATATAATTTGTGAATAAAAAAGTTATTCACAATATATCCTTCACAAAAAATATTTAGTTACTACTTAGTGAATGATACTCAATTGCGAGGAGGTCTAATGCGAGCAATCGTGTGAAGGAAATATTTCTTCGCAATAAATCACTTGTGAGTGATATAGTATATCTTATGAATGATTTATCTTTCACTAGAAGCCATTTTTGGTGTAGTTAAAATTACAAAATGATGCATTATATATGTTAGGGAGGAGGTTGAGAGTGGGTCCCATGTGTTAGAATTTTGTTTCTTTATTAACAGTAACATGAAGTTTAACATTGCCAAATGGTGGGGCCCAACAATGTAAAAATCTTTTTAACTGTTGAACTTGTTGGAGTTGTTGGAAGGGGGTGGTTGAAATTAAAAATGAGCCTTGAAATTGCAAAAGAGCCGTTGAGATGAACAAAAGCACACCATTAATATATATTTGTGTCAAGAAAATAGCCGTTGGAGCATCAATTTTGATACCCTTTGAACAACAAATTTTTCCTATAAATTCTAGTTTTCTCATATCAATCCCCACCTAAAAAAACATCTCACTCTTCTCATTCTTAGTTTTCTTTTTCACCCCATATCATGGATCCCCCACCTCCAATTTTTAAATCTCAAGTCAATCAACACTACAATTCTCAACCACTACCCTACATTATTCAACCCTAATTCACATTCGTTTACTCAAATACCACAATTTGATTTTCAATCAAATCCTGAACAATATCCATTCAATCCACAATATTACCCTACATTATTCAATCCTCATTTTTTTCCTGGACAACCTCAATTCCCATTTCATTAACCTGTCCAACCTACTAATTTAGAGCCTACCACAATGCAAAAAAAATTGTGAACAACAAAGTGAAAGGAATCAATTTAAGTACTTAGGTTGTTGGTTAATTCATAAAGATTGTGCAAAATGGTTCAAATATACTAAAGACCAAGAGGAGAAACAACTAATAATTAAGCACAGGAAAAATTTGGATGTTAATGCCACTGAAAAATCATCCAATCCATCTACTCTAACGACACCAGTTTCGACCACAGCCTCAATTAACCTTAACGATATTCGCCATTCAGTCAAGGATCACATGAACTACAATGACCCATAGGTCACAAACAAGCGAAGACCAAACGTTCCAACAAAAACTCTGATGGTATGAACTTATTCATTGAACACTTTGACAATATGAGAAAGAGCCGAATAGAAATTACAGAAAAAGAGATCATTATGGCACGTGAACGAGATGAGCGGAGGTTTCAAATAAAACAAGATCAAGAAAGACAAAGGCGAGAAACTAAATTGGAACAAGAGAGAATGAGAATTGAAGCAAAATATAAGCAAGAGCAAAAGAAGATGGATAAGGACCTTATGATGACATATCCAAATTCGCTTCCTAATAAAGAAGGAAAAGCTTAGTTAATTGCACAACAAAAAGAAATATGGGTGCGCATGCAAGGAGGCATTGAAGACCACTCTTGTGGCAGTGGAGTTTAATTTAAAATTATGTGATGTAGTAAGTTTATTTATTTTTTAAATTTTTTATAATGATGTAGTAAGTTTTTTTATTATATGATGTAGTAAGTATATTTATTTTTTTTAATATTAAATGGTTCGATCACCGAACATTTTCAACAAATATTCCATGAGATCAGACCTCAACATCCTATTTGTGTCTCTGTCACGAATTCTAGCAAGGCTAGATGTGATATGTGCTGCCAAAATTCTTGGATTTTGAGTGTATTCTAGAGGAGATATAATCTCATCTAATGGAGGCCTCCATGTTTTGACATTGGTGCCACGTTCGTCTTCAATGATCATATTGTGTAATATAATGCATGTTTTCATTATGATGCAAAGATCATCTTTTTTCCAAAATTTCACTGGTCCTTGTGTTATACCCCATCTAATCTGCAACACGCCAAATGCTCGTTCCACATCCTTCCGAATAGCCTCTTGTTTTTGAGCAAATAATTTCTCTTTTACTATTGTTAGATGAGCAATGGTTTGCATCAAAGTTGCCCATTGAGGGTAGATACCATCGGTTAGGTAATACCCCATAGTATAACCTCGACCATTAACCTCGTAATTAACTGGAGGCATGCTACCATGAATGAGATTCTCAAATATTGGGGAATGATCTAAAACAGTTAAGTCATTATGTGTACCTGCCATCCCAAAGAAAGCATGCCAAATCCACAAATCTTTCGATGCAACTGCCTCCAATATGAGGGTAGGCTTATGGTGGTGGCTCCTATACGTTCCATGCCATGCAGCAGGGAAATTTTTCCATTCCCAATGCATACAGTCTAAAGAGCCAAGCATACCCGGGAATTCTCTCTCATCGTCTTCTAGAAGAAAACGCGCGAAGTCTTCTTCGTTTGGCGAGCGCATGCATTGTTCCCCGTACAATGAAACGACAGTATTGCAAAAGAGCATTAATCTCTTGATTGCAGTGCTCTCGCTAATCTTCAAGTATTCATCACAATGATCTGCTGGAAATCCATAGGCGAGTATTCGTATTGCAGTTGTCATCTTTTGAATAGAAGAGCACCCTAAACGACCACAATCATCCTTCTTTTGGACGAAGTACTCTTCATATGTTTCAACGTCTTTTAAAATGCGAAGAAATAACTCTCGTCACATCCGGAATCGACGATGAAAGTAATTATCTGGATAAGTAGATTTTTCATCGAAGTAATCTTTCCATATTTGTTGATGGCTTCCTTCTCGGTTATGATGAATATATCGTCTCGTATTCGATTGTTAGTGTACTGTTAGCATTTGCGCCGCCGGGAACAAATTCATCATCACTTGCACTCGTTTATTATAACGGTGAGAAATTGTCTCGTGCTCCTCATTGGATGAGCTCTCATTGCTTAGAGAGCGTGATGATGCAGAAGAACTAATCTCGTTCATAGAAATAAATCGAGATGACGAAGCCATTAGATTATTGAAAATATAAGATGAAAAGAAAATAATGTATGAAAGTTTATGATTTAAAGAAGTATGAAGTGGTGTTCATTTATTGAATTGTAAATATTATCGTTGGAATATTACCGTTGGAGTGTTGATATTACCGTTGGAGTATTGTGTATTGTGGGATGGTCTCAGCTTTTTGGTTGATTCATGTGGAAGTGTTACTAAACACTTTCACTACAATGTTGAGCTTTTAACAATTATCTTTACTACTCCCTCCATCTCATAATAACTGTCGCTTTAGCTTGATGCACGTGGATTAAGAAAGTCATTTAGTGCTATCATTTATTAATTAAAATTGGTGTAAAATTTCATCACTACCCCTTTTATGGGAAGTTGAAAACTATTAATACAAGGGAAAAATTTCTTGGGACAATGAGAGAAGGTAGGGGTGATATAGGAAAGTAAATAATTTATTCTCCTAGAAAGTTGTAAACGACAAATAAATTGGGAAAAAAAATTCCTTCTAAAACGACAGTTATTATGAGATGGAGGTAGTATTAAATATTTGAGAGGCTTGCCATGTCATTCGTGGATCCTATTTAGCATCAATTTCCAAGCATCTCCAATGGAGATGCTATTACCATTTTAACTAGCTCCAATCATATTTAAAAGCATATAAATTAATTTTTTTTAACATAATTCAAACCTTACAATTATTTCCATTCATCACCAATTCATTCATTAAAGTTAGAATCTCATCCATTAGAACTATCCTCCAATTTCTCTCAATGTATATTCAGGGATATAAATATTGCTTTTAATGATACTAATTACAACGACACAATTATTTACAATAAATCTTATTACGTCTTGTTACAATGAATTTTATTTTGTAATTAAATATAATATTTATGTTGTTGATTAATGCATATTACAAGAAATTGAAAAATAAGTGTAATGGAGGGACTGATTCTCTTATCCATAAAAGTTCTGTACAATTACATATTTGCAAACAAACAATACGTCTTGGCATCAAGAATTATTTGCCGCACCGATGCTACTGCTCCCACCAATGCCAAAACTGACGAAATAGCCGCTATAATTGTGTTTCCCCAGAAAGTGAAGCTCTTTTTAGAGGGCCTAAACGTGACATTGTAGAAAACCATGGGCAAAATAAAATCTAGAGGAATGCAACCAAAGGCTCCGAATAAAGCCATGATGTCTCCAAAAAACGGTAACATTGCAGCAAGGGTTGTTGCTATTATTACCGTCAGTGACCTGAAAATCAATCGTGGGACAATGTTTCGGATTGAGAACTCATCCTTCTTTGGGTCTGCAAATGTGCGCTCTATTACCACGTTTGTTGGTTGCAAATAAACCTGCATTAATCCATTGTGATATTATGAGAATATGGTGCAAGCTGAAGACCTTCAATAGTAAGCAGTGGCAGACTCAAAAAGTTTCAAGTGTGGGGCGAGTTGTAAGTTAAAATAAATATTGCCAAATATTTTTTATTTTGCAAATTGGGTTTTTCATTAGGCTCTTCAGCACTATGGAGTATCTTGATTTAATAATCTAACAAAGTACTCCATTTGTTTCATAAAAATAGTCTCATCTGTAAAATTTGCAAACTTTAAAAATGTTTTTTTTCCATGGTTACATAATAATCTGTAAGTATTGTTTAGTACAGGTGGTATATATAGTGTGTTGGGCCATGATACTTTAACTATTGGGCCGGACCTATTGGGCTCCTCCTTTATATTATATTCCTCATACTTTAAATGTATTGGGCCTCTCATTTGGACCGGTCCACTATGCAAATTACAATTTGACCCATCTTTGACCGGTAATCATGACAAAGGATGATAGTTGACTGTGATCTGCCACCTTTCTGCATGACATTAATGAGGATGAGACTCAGATGACCGGCGGTGGCAAATAGTGGCAGCATGGAGTGGGTGAACTGCACTCTTTCGGCTGAGATGACTGTGAGTGGGGGATTGTGTCAGACGGTAGTGGGTGGCATGGGAAACCAGACTTTGGAGTGTATTTTAGCAAGGATCACATAATCTAAAGGTAACAGATCATTTTACACGAATTATTATCTTTCTCTAGACGCTAGATATTTTATTCCTCCATTATTAACCTTGTGATCGCCGATACTGACTCTCACGCCGGAGCTATCCCCCGACGGTCAGGCCGTCAAGCTTTTGGTGTTGACTTGTTGAACTGTGCATGATATTGGACGCGTCTTGGTGATTGGGACGTGAGGAAAGATCTTGGCATTAACATTGGCGCTAGGAGGGCAAGTTCTAGTGTCTTGAATATTTTCAATCACAAACTGTGTTTGTTCTACGTCGGATTCCATGGGGAAGACTAGAACACCTATACCTGAAGGACAGCCGATGACTGTAAGCACGTCTACACCACGGATATTAGTCAAGGATCGTCTGGGTCCCTCTAACAGTGCTCATGCCAGCACGGCTTCCAAACGTGTGTCCGAAGGATCCCGCCCGAGGGCCGTTGGTAATGTTAAGAGAAGGCTGGTCTTCACAGCTGAGAAAGGACTTGATCATGGTCAGAAACGAGTAGAAGGCACACCGCCTAGAACCCGACACCGAGATGAACAGGATAATAAGACCTCCAAGTTGGCCAAAATGGCAGACGAAGCAGACAGGGCTATGGAGGTACTGATAAAGCAGAGACAAGATATAGTTGAACAGATGCTTCGGATGGCAGAGTTAAGGGACGAAGCGTCTAGTTATGTTCAATCCGAAGAGCATGGGCACAGGAGAGGAAAGGAGCCTGCCTATTCGGGTCATGAATCTCGGGGCCAACCTCGTGAACGAAGATGGTCAAGAAGCCCTACTCCCCAAAGATCGAAGAGGGCACACCACCCTGTCGGTTCTAAGGAGCAGGGTCAAAGTAGACAGAGAGGCAGGTCCAGAGAATATACTCCCGAGAATACAAGGAAGGCACTCTGCCTTGTTCATTCTTGACACAGCGACGAAGCAGATCCAGAAGTCGCACACCCGAGGGTCCATTGAGGGCACACCGCTCTGTGGACGCTCATCGTCAGAAAAGTCCACCGAGGGTTAGGGGTTCATTTGATAAAGGCCGACCTACTCAGAAGAGAAGGGATTCGCCGGAGAAAGAGGCATCATCTCAGCCAGAAGGAGTAGAATTTCTGGTCAAAGAACTGAAAAAGCTTCGGAAGCAACTTGCCGAAGTCCAACAAACAAAGGATACTTCGGGAAAGAAGGCATCTCCTTTTTTTGCGGAGATTCTTAAAGAAAAAGCTGACCCCATCAAGAAATTGCCCCATATAGAAAGCTACGATGGATCTGGAGATCCTTATGACCACAGTCAGGCGTTCGACCGACTGATGGACTATTATGACTTTAGCGATGCTGCTAAATGTCATACCTTTGTCACAACGCTCCGAAAGGATGTCAGGTAATGGATGGGGACTTTGCCTTCGGACTCAATCTCGTCATGGGCAGATTTATGCAGTAAGTTCCATGCTCGCTTTGGGAGCAACAAGAGGAGGGAAAAACCAACCGGCTCATTGGCTCAAGTTCGATAGTATTCGAATGAGTCTTTGGGCCAGTATGTAAAACGATTCTGTGAAGCAGTCGGCCAAGTGACAGACCTGAACGATCTACAAGCCGTTGGACTGTTTCAAAATGGGTTAGATCTAGTCAAGTCAGAAAAATTGGTGAAGAAGTTGATGTTTCACCACCCGAAGAATCTTGCTGAAGCCTTCGATAAAGCGGAAGGCTATATCGTGGTAGAGGAGGCCATGAATAGTATCAAGCGTCCTTCTTCGAATCGGCTTAAGGAGACAGATCGTGACAGAACAGACGAGGACCAGAAGAAAAGTGAGAAAAAAAAAGACCGCTATGATTGTGGGTCAAAGAAATACAATAACAACTGGAGACAGGGGGAGGTCATTCATCTGCCCCAGCCCAAAGAGTTAATAGGACGTACACTGCACTCAATACTGATAGAGCTGTCATCCTGGACCAAATCAAAAATCAACCTATCTTCGAACCCCCTGGAGATAACATTAAGCCTGGAAAAGGTAATTCCCGTAAATATTGTGATTATCACCAAGCTTCGGGTCACGATACAAATGATTGTGCTAGTCTAAAGGACTTCATCGAGAGGAAGGTTCAAGGTGGGGCCTTAGTTCAGTATGTGGCTGCTAGAACAACTCAACAAGCTCAACAGAGGGACAGGGAGCCTGTTCAGGCAGTTCACCTAGTTCAACAAGCACTGCTAGCTCCTGGACAGCCTGCAAGGCATGTAGTAGATGTCATCACTGGGGGCACTTCTGGCAAACTTGTTAGAAAGAAGCGCCGAAGTTATCTAGATTCGGTTATGTCGGTGGCGGGTACCCTCCTGAAGACTGACAGACCCTTCCCAAGTACGGTAATCTCCTTTACAGATGAGGATTACCCTTTAGAGACCATCGAACCGCATGAGGGATCATTGGTGGTGACGGCACAAGTGAGTTCGGTGGACATGAAATGAATGATGATTGATAATGGGTCTTCTGTGGATATTTTGTATGCCCACGCTTATCAGAGGATGCATCTGGATGGGCCAGAAGATGGAGATCGGGCAGGAAGCTCCTCTGTACGGCTTCAACAACGATCCAGTCAAGGTGGCTGGAACTATTGAGCTCCTGGTTATCTTCGGAACGGCCCCCCAATAGGTAG